>JAUTBT010005533.1:0-26681 GCA_032361225.1 Lepetodrilus schrolli
TCTAACAGCTGTTTAACAGTTGTTCTAGGAAATGTTCTAACAGCTGTTTAACAGTTGTTCTAGGAAATGTTCTAACAATTGTTCTAACAGTTGTTCTAACAGATGTTCTAACAGTTGTTCTAGGAAATGTTCTAACAGCTGTTTAACAGTTGTTCTAGGAAATGTTCTAACAGTTGTTTAACAGTTTTTCTAGGAAATGTTCTAACAGCTGTTTAACAGTTGTTCTAGGAAATGTTCTAACAGTTGTTCCCGGAACCATTCTAACAGCTGTTTAATTTGAATACATGTACATACTTTTTTTTTAAAACTTAAATTTGAAATTTTATGTAATTATATACTGTATATAGCCATTTCTGCCAACAACATATATACACTGTTTGAAAGTTAATTGCAAAAGTTAAATAACAGGTGCCATAAATTTATACCAAAATAAAATTAAAATTAATATTCACTTATTTTAATTTTATACCTTTATATTTGTCTACGTCTGTCTGTTTGCTGTGCTAGTGGCTGCCTGAGAGCGCACGCTATGACATCACTCGAGGACAGACAGAGAGGGCGTTAAAAACACTTGAGCGTATTGCCAAGGACAATGGAAAACCGATGCCGCTAGGAAAACTGAAGGAACCATTGTCACATTTGAACTCTGGAAAGGTGAGCACTGCCGGACTGTAGCCCTGGAATAGTTTACCGAATACTGCGATACTCTCACTAGAATAGAGATAGCGTTACATTAACTATTGCTCAGTCACAGATATTGATAATCTTTTGAACATGGCTGATTTCCCGGGTTTATTCTCTTTCAACAGCCCATAAAGCGAGGACGAATAAGTGACCTCTTTACCCCCGACTTGTATTTGACCACCTGCCTACTGTGGGTCATATGGTGAGTGCTCTATAGAATCAATGATGTACAGTTCAGTATTTAGGTCAAAAATTGATATTTATTGAAATATGAATGAAAAGTAGTTCCCTTTCATGCTTAGGATTTATGAAGTAAATTTTCACATAGATGATAACGTATGGGTGAAAGATTCCGACTGCAAAACAATAATTCACTCATAGATGAGAAACTGCAATTTATTCCTACAGTACCAGCTGGTGCTCGCAGGTTTACTGCAACATTCAGTTGCAGGTTTCCTCCTGCCTTAAACTGACAAGCCGTGATAGAAGTGAAAGAATCTGGAAAGCAGCTCTAAACATTCTTCATACTTTCCTGCATATCACCAGGCATGGCATCCTTGAACACCAGCGGTACTTAATTCCGTTCAGGACTCACGTCATGTGGTACCCCTGACACACATCTAGAAAGAAACATGCGCAAACAGTTTAAGAGCTGTAAATAGAACAACGATGAAATTACAGCAAACATATCGGGAAAATATTTCATTGGTTGGTTGTTTGTGCAAGTTTCTCTCTAGATGTGTGCCAGGGGTACCACATGAAGTGAGTCCTGAATGGAATTAAGTACTCTTGGGGTGTGAGGATGTTGACATGGCTGAAGAACGGCTGTGTGGTGTTTAACAGTAATTTACTCGTTAGCTTTTGTTCACTAAGACTTGGTTTATTCACGTACGGCTCAGGTTGGTGTGTGCGTTCTCCTACTATGGTATAGTTCTGCTGACCACGGCGCTGTTCGAGAATCCCGATGGTTGTCATGGTAATGTACAATCCACAATCATCTTCACAAATAACTACCTACTATAAGTTTTACCACCCCAAAGAAATATACAACAAAAGACCCAAGCCATTTAACTAAAAAATATATTTATGATATTCTACATTCATATAAGTTGACTTCATTTTCTAGAGATTTCAAATTTATGTGACTAAAAATTAAGAATCCAGAAGCAGAAATAGCTGGAACCACATCTCGATTAGAACGAGTATTACCATAGTTACCCTAATAATTCGAACCCTCTAATAGTTCGAAGACCTAAAGTAATTGCCGAAAATACAAGTTTTCCGACCCTAAAAATACGAACATGACCACTTTTTTTTTAAATTGTAATTTATAATTACTCAAGCACAATCATTTTAAAAATAAAATCTTGTTCTTGAAATAAACCAGAAAGTGCCTTGTAAAAAAGATTTTTTTTTATGATATTCTACAATCATATAAGTTGACTTCATTTTCTAGATATTTTCTGTATTTCAATAAGGATCTGGCCCGCATTATGATCGGTAGTTCTGTGGAACGGGACCCAGATATTTTAACCCTCTGCCTCTTGGCCGTGCATTTGAATACTTTGGTACATTTCATCAGTTTTTGTGGGGTTTCGTGTTGTAGGCACAGACTTGAAGTTATCGTCCAAGCCGGCCTGTTTCCTGGAGTGTAAGACTCTGACCACAGACGATTACAAGGATCTCACTTGGACAACATTTTCTGAATTTCCAGGTTACTCAACTTTTGATAAATTAAAAGCCGTTATTGTAAATCAATGCAGATTTTGATTGATATATAATGCTTTATGTCGCAGCAGGAATATTTCACCCATCCCCCACGACAAAAATTTGTGCAGAGACAATTTACTTACTAACTTCAAATATTGTTGATGACTATTTCTTAGTGATGGTTTTTCTTAGTGTAATTGATAAAGAATAGTATGAAATATCAAAATGAAACTTTTTGTTAAATTATCAAATGATTATTGATACAGAATCGATGGACGAAAGTGTTCTAAAAAAGAAAACTGTTATGTGTCATTTTGTACTACCTAACCAAAATTTCATTCAGAATTTTTACACTATTAGTATGAAATATCTGTCTATATAGCCATCACCCAATATGTTGGAAACTGCACACTGGGCTATCTGCCAATTAGCTCAAACGAAGCTCAGCTTGTGTATGGCCTTGCTCGGTAAGCAATGAGAAAACACTGAATGTCTCCGTGTCTCCAGGCAGCTCACTGTTAACTGATGATCATTTTCCAGGTTTGTTCATCACAGTGTTTTTTATCGAGAAAATCGGCCGAAAGTACACCATGGCTGTGGAGTTCAGTATATTTACAGTGTTCGTGTTTCTAGTAAACATCTGCACCACTAGGTAAGGACAACTTTGATTGGCTGATCTTACGCACGGACACTACTTTTAAGTCATGTTCCACAGTATGGAATTGAGAGCGAATCCCTGCCAGCTAAAACTTCAGACTCCCCGCTTTCACTTGTAAATTTAGAAAGAAAAATTAAAGGGATTGTGACATTTGTATATATTTATTGATTCATATTAAACTTGTAATTTAAAACACCCCACTGGGTTTCTTTATTTCTGAACTTTTGAGGTTAAGGGCATTTTTTTCTCTCTTAAATTCTCAATGGAGTCGATGGAGTCAATATTCCCCATCACGCAATATTAGTAAATGGAATATATGGACATAAATGTAGACATCAAAGAATTAATTGCTGATCCTATGTTTTATCATCTAATGGAAAGTTTAATATGGACATTATTTACACTGTTTTAGCCATTTTATTTTTCTCTAAAAATATACCCTATTTTGCCATATATTATATGCATACATATAAAATAACATAGTATTTATTTAAATTTTACCAAATTACCTTGAAATAACCAGTAATGAGAATGCAATTCGAGTAAGTTTATGAGAACGGGAAGTATACAGATATTTCGTGTATCATGCTACATGGAACTCTGATCATGTGTGATGTCATGACATCTGATGTCATACTACTATTTATAGATGCTAATGGATGTAAATAATAAACAAGATGACATTTGGCATTAAATATATGTTTACAATTTGTAATAAGAATTGTTCTTAAAGTTGTTTCTTTCACTCGCTGAAGCTCGTCCAATACAAAGATTATCCATAAATGCAGGATATAGACAATATTTAAAAACACTCGGTTAATAATCTCTATATCTCTACAGGGCACTGCTGACCGTGTTTCTGTTTGTGTCGAGAGCCTTCATCGCGGGTGCTTTCCAAGCTGCTTATGTCTACACACCAGAGGTACCTGTCATTTGTTTCTCTTATCCAACACTACTATTAATCCATCGATATTGGCCCTGTTCCACTGCAAGATCATAGTGCTAAACGCATAGTGAGTTATGGCTCTAATAATTCTGTGTGCAGAGTTGAGAATCTTATGCGAATCCACAGATTTTGAGGCTCCGCGGTCGAGTTCATGAACCTGGATGTGACCTGTGAACCATGAATATTTCAGCTGAAAACACAAATTCCCATTCTCATCCCTGTGTATATATTATGTAGCGAGTTATGACTCTTGTAGTGCAAAATCTTTCAGTGGAACCAGGACCAGATCCATGTAATATTGAAATATTAGCATGCACATTTCACTAGTCTTTATAACACATTTATTTAGTAGTCTCTATTTATGTGAAAATACATTGAATTAATATTAAGCATGCTAAAGAAATTGTGCCAACTATTTCATAATAATATTTTAATGATCTACTGTGAGTTTAGTCATATTACATTATTTCAGTAAAAGAATACTAATACTGTACATTATAAAATGTTAGCGTCATTAAACTTTAGCGACCGGTGGATTATCAACCTATTAGCATTACAAAATGTTATTGAGCTCGTCCATATTTAGAAAATATTTTTACGGACTTTTCATATGTGTATTTTTAATTGCCAATGTGTAGCACTATTGGTAATTAATAGTATCAACCATAACTAATTGCACGTGTATATACAGTAAATACTCACAAAAATACCTTCTCGGCACCAAAACAAGAAGTTCTAAGACCACTAGACCAGTCCATTATATAGCACAGGTAAATAACTCTAAACATCTAAAATATTGAATTCTATTTTGGTTGATAAATAGGACGGACTATTGGTAATCTAACTAGTTTGTTTTCATAAACATAACCAGGTAACTATATTATCATGTACACCTTGAACTTAAAATGTGACCATGCAGTTATGAATGCAGATGTCAACTGCTATCTTGGATCGCTTACCATCGATGCTTTCCTATCTAAAAATGTAATTTATATTTATATAATATGTTCCTTTGCTATATCGATATATTTATATATAGGTGTATATATACCGGTATATATATCACATTTTAGTTTTGTGTTTTATTTGTTTTGGAAACTGTACAAGGAAATTACACACACAAAAACATATGTAACGGGAATATTGAAAGGCCTACACATGTACATCCATGGAATACTCTTTAAAAAATATTAGCAAAGGAAATGTTAACGTCTAAGAGCAACTCATTAAATTTGTTAAAAGTTTTATGCACGCTAACATTTTATGCTTTACAACAATTCACAGCTTTTGACAATATTGATACTACAATATTGATGTTTCTTTTCTACTTCCCAGGTATATCCTACATCTATGAGAGCTATCGGGATAGGAGCATGCAGTGGTGTGGCTCGTATTGGTGCCATCGTCACGCCATTCGTGGCACAAGTACGTACATAAAAAATAGAGGAGAGTTTTTCTATTGGATCTTTTGGAAGAGGAATTGCTCATGAATTACCTGACACTTGTCTTCCTAAACCAGCAATTGTCAATTGTAGCATTTCTTACAATGTCTGTATAAATTTGACAGCCATTGTCCTATATAACAGTTTCATCGCATATGGGTGAAAGATTCCCACTGCAACGTAAAAAATGACTTACTGACTAATATCAGTTCTTATGACATGTGTATTAACAGGGATGCATACCGTAACCATCTTATAGTAAAATAATTAAATGTTTAATCATCACAAATGGGTGAAAGATTCCCGCAGCGACGTTAAACTCACTCGCCGTAATCATCTTTGTGGTTCAAGAAATTTGTGTACTGCAACATTCAGCGCTACAGATGTTGTAGGTTTCCCTAAACTGACAAGCCGTGACATAATTGAAAGATTTTTGAAAGCGTCTCTAAATGACATTTAAAAAATAAAAAATAAATAAATTAAGATATTTGTGAAAATATTTTTATGTTTGTTTTTTGAGATAGACAGATGCCGGTCAATTATAACACATACTGGGATGATCCTCGTCTTTCCTTGCAGGTCTTGCTTAAAGAATCTGCTTATGCTACGATATCTATATACGGTGGCATGTGTCTATTGGCCACAGTGGCATCCATTTTACTGCCCATCGAGACCAAGGGCCGAGAAATGCGGGTAAGACTGTAGATTTTGGTCAACTGTCAATCGGGGGCAGTGATCTCAAATGTCAAATGCTATGTCCAAGGCATAGAAATCTTCCTCAAGTAATTATTTGGGTGGATGGTAGAGCAGCAGTAGGTAGCGAGACTTCTGAGTCAAATGTTGAAATCGTCGTGTATGGGTGAAAGATTTCCCCTGACGTAGATAGACATTATAATATGTCCTTTTTCCATACCATACCCTATATCAGACTCCCATTTCGGCCGAGGGCTGATACAAGGTATGACATGGAAATAGACGTATTATCGAGAATAAAAATAATTATATGTTCTAAATGGATGTCTAATAATCATCAATTTCCCACACCATTTAACAACATGTAACTTCTTTCACAGGATTTGTAAATTATCAGTATCTGTAATATACTAGTCATCACTGTCAGATTCAATGACTCTGAGTCATGCATTTGGCTTCACTACTCCAGTTCCTTGAGAAAATAGCACAACTAATGTATATGTAGATGGATCCTGTTTTGATATGGATTTTTGGTGCGTGATATGGATTTCCTGCATGTGATATGGGCTTGATGCCAGCTGCAGGAATATATGGCAACAATGTACTGAACTATATCCCATATGCAAAAAGCATCATATTATTGATAGGTATGTGATACGGTGAAACCCCAACATAACGCCCTTCATTACATCACGGATTCGGTTAAACCGCGCGGTCAAACATGGACCCCATTTTTTAGTCTAAAATATTTGGCTGGCTGAAGTGTGTGGTAAAAAAAAGGGGGACTAGCTGAAATTAATTTGTTTTTGGAATTCGCTGCATTAGTACAACTACAAGAGATTTATTTTTCATAGCACAAGCAATCAATGTGAAAACACCATGCAATAAAGACATATTGAAGTGTACTATAGGTATTACATATGTGTCAATCTAAAGAATATCACTCTGATACGGCGATCAGTGTCTATCAGCAGTAGCAGACGAAGGACGAGTTCCCTGCCAATGTTACACAAAACGATCAGTTTGTATACCCGTCTTACCTCAACGTCTCTAATTACACCAAAGAGTATACCTGAGATCAGTATTTCTAGACCATTTAGATCTGGATCAATTAGACTTCTACCCACTGGTCTTCAAAAATCAATCTTAAAACCCATCTTTTCCAATGTCCATATCTAGATTGAATTGTTTCTTGTATTCCTGTGTGTTTTTATTTGTAAGTGTCATGAGCATTGGTGTGGAGTTGGCGCTCTATAAATGTTCTTATTATTAAACCATCAGTGCAGTTATCTCCCTTGGCTTGTCAGTACCAGTACATGGTTACTGCAACACCAAGTGCTACACAAGTAGCAGGTTACTCAAAAAGCGAAATAATTGTACTAAATCTTTTTCTCTCATTATCTCAAGGCCTGATAAATACCCTCCCCCCCCCCCATGAAAAGACGTACATCTAACTAGATTGACTAATGACTGGAATGTGTTGTGTTTTTCAGGATGTGAGTTCAGAGGTTACTGTAGACAAATAAGGTCACAAGAGACGGCATCACAAGTCTGGCATGTGTTACTAACCTTCGACCTAACACCCCCTTTGCAGCAGGACCTGGACGTACAGAGATGACAAACTTCTAGCACTACAGACTTGCGACGTGGTACTGTACCTAGTCTGTGGTTTAACCTTCTTCCTGCTGATGATGCCACAGAAGCCCTATTGAGCATGGAGAAGGTTGGAAAGTAATATCATCAGAGTAATATTTATTTTGAAAGACCGATGTGTTCATGAAAACCAGAAGCAATTATTACGACATCGCTAATAATTTAATTTAAATTGCAAAATGCATGTTGTTGATCTCTTTAATGATTTGTATGTTACGAATACAGATCTGATCATGTCGTCTGTACAAGACAAGTCTTGGCGGCCATTTTGTAGCTCTTATGATTGTAATTAATTTTAGTGTGATGTTTGTGACAGAGCATTTTTGTGACGGAGCATGTTTGTGACGGAGATAGCCACGTCTATTTTTACATTGTAATAACCACATTTGTACATCTGTCTAGTCATTGGTCAACAGAGTGGTTTGGAATGAACCCTGCACTCCATAATAGCTCCCTATCTGAATGTGAGCAGCTGTTTTGTGCTCACTTGTGCTCATTTGTTAATCCGTGTATATATATATATATATATAATCATTGTTAGTAAAGTATCATATATGTAAATACACGGTATTCTTTAATAAATAAATATAGTGTGAATCCGACAATCTGATTGGACAACGTGATCCGAAAACATTGCATTCATACTTGGATGTACGAAATTTTATCAGGCCACTCCCACAAAAGATCTACAAATGACATACTTGTACTAAAAAAAAATCAAGGTAACTGCACAAAGTTCAGCACAAACAGAACACAAATCTAGTTAATAACTGTGACGAAGCTCTACTGTGAGGTCATTTCAATAGAATTACTATATTTTTCACGAATGTGCTGATGATTCTTTTTATAATGACTGACTGCCATTTACTATACGTTCATTGAGGTATCAGTACAGTTATAGTGAATCCCGGAAATCTCAACTACTCACATTACTAAAAGTATTGTATTCATACTTAAAATGAACAAAAATGTTGTTTACCCACTCCATCTTGATTGACAGGTGAAATGTTGTTTACCCACTCCCTCTTGATTGACAGGTGACTGGTCAGGGTTGAACATATTAATGCTCATCTCTACAAAATATTAATTACAATTGATCCACCTTGTTAGACCACTAGATCCATTAAATTGCCACCAATTTGTCAATGTTTATGTTGCAGTATCACGTTTTAATTAATCCATTGATGGAAAGTCAGATAAATGACATCTATTGTTTTGTCCATTGATGGACAGTCGGATAATAATCTATTGTTTTGATTGTAAAATGTGAAAAACAAAAATCACAGAAAAAAACAAAAACAAATATAATTGTGTTCTTGTCATCATTGTTTTTAAAGCATACCATCACAGATGTTGATGATCAATTTTTACTAAATGTGATAATATCTCCAGATTTACTAGATTAGTATATATTTGTCTTGACATGGATTTCAATAAAATATGAAAATAAATTAGTGATACATAAGGATTAAACAGCTGTTTGAATAAAGCACTCGTGTAGACAAATCAAATCGTAAGTCATGTAGGATTTTCTTTTAGCATTACATTGGTCAACTAGTCAACTAATATATTATTTTACAGATTTGCAAACAAAATCCACCCATATGTACCTACCTCAATGATTTTACACAAAGACACAGCAAATACATTTGAAACATTGTAAAACACTTTACATATTTTGTGGGTCCACAATTCAAAACTAATCCAATAGTACCCAGTAAAATGTTCTTATTGTAACAGTGGATTGTTTTCACTGAGATACTAGTCTGGGACATGGCCCAATCTGGGACATGGCCCAATCTCAAGACACTAGTATGGGACACAGACAAATCTCAAGATGCACTGTGGGGCACAGCTGAAATCCTGATCTCAAGACAATTGTATGGGATATGATCCAACCCTGAGACACTTGTATGAGAGACAGCCCAAACTTGACACTAGACTAGTATTGGAACACTTGCCAGTGTCAATCTCGACACACTAGCAGAATGACCAATGATATTTGAAATAGTCTTGTTTTACAATACATCTGTATCCACTCATTTAAAAGCTGTTATATATGAGTGTACTAATCTTGACAACAGCTCTAGGCTCCAAAACAAACACACAATCATTTTAAAACTGTGATATTCAAGTCTATATGCTAACACAGTGGCAGTTCGGGTAACTTAAATGGAATTTTTCTAAAATATTGTATTTATTGCATGTTGATACACTATATGTGGGTAGTATTATTCAAATACTGCTTTTTTCAATAAAATATTTAAGGTAGTTGCAACACAGGTGGGTGTATTTCAATATGCATTCAAGTGATAATTTGCTGAATCTCATGTCACAAATTTGTGGGCTTTTGAAAAATGTGTGCATTGCATCAAGAGCGGATACAGGAATTTGAAAACGTGTCGGGTGCATAATGTTTTGTAGAAAGTCCTGATTGAGCTCTTTTACATTCTACCTGCAGGGAGTGAGGGATTGGAATGCATGAGGGCCATATTTACCGTAATTACCTGAATAATTAGAACAGGAAAAATAATTAAATTTATAGCTGTTCAAATTATTAGAAAAATACAAACAAATTTAATGATCTGTCTTCATATAATTAGGAACCTCTAAATTAAATTACAAAATATGGTTGTAAATGAAATGGTAAATAAATGAATACATTATTTTTTAGAATGTTTTGGAAAAAAAGTGATTGTGTCTGAATAATTAGAAAATTATGATTTGGTCATGTTTGTATTTTTAAGGTCTGAAATTTTTTTTGGCGATTAATTTAGGTGTTCAAACTGTTGGAGGGTTCGAATTATTATGTTAATTACGGTAGCCCATGACCTATGCGGTTCAAATCCAGCGAATTTTGTGCTCGCCACTTTCACCTCCCTCTGTATCCACCCCAGTGCATAATGTGCTATTTATTATAAAAGTACCTAATTTATTGATGTATTGTACTTAATTTATGTTGTCTTATTGTATAGATTTGTTAAGTTTTTAGAGGTTCAATATTTATACAATGTAGGCTAGACTAGAGGATAAATCTTGCATATTTTTGTTGTGTTTGTGTACGGTTACACCACTGACTGAGAGAAGGAAATTATATACTTTGTACATGGTAGAATACGCAAAACATGATGGAATAATATATTGTACATTTATACCTGTATTCTTGTACATGATCTGCTATTGTTTAACTGTGCAATACTGAATAATACATTGTAAATACATGTACAGTGTAATTAACTTTTATTATTTTGTTCAATTTTATCTCTGTTTCCATGAAGTAGGGTACATTTGAAAAACTTGTGAACTATAGTAATGACAGAAATAGAATAGAAATGATTTTTCTAATGCAGATCAGAAGTATTGCATCTAGATGTCAAGTAACTAAAAATATATTGTTAATGAAATACTACTTACCTAGGATTTAATAAAATTCAAACCACTATTCATTCGTCAAGTACTATACTGAAGGAAAGTTGAAGGAATGTTTGTTAGATTTCAGCTTAACCAAGTCGAAACAGGTATTAATTAAAACAGACTATAATAAATGCAAATAATCTCTTTAAATATTATCCTTAATTTCAGTGACATTTTTCGCCAAACATTGACATATGTTAAATGTATTTACAATAAGTTTAAATGAGAAAGTGGATGATTAAAACAATAAAAAATATATAAAGACCTAAATTGCTACCATTCACAACGTGATGGTATCCACAACAGTATGGTTGAGCCAATCATTATCCATCTTAACAACACTTGACTCCAGTGGTGATGCATACAATTTTGATACGGTCCCCATCATGTGCATTTCTAGGGAAGCTATTTGTAGTAATAACATGAAAGCTATCGTCTGTATTATACTTCTATGATTTCTGTTAGGGTTTTGCAATTTTCAAGACTAAAGTACAAGATTTATTACAGATACATTTTAAACAGGTTGTTAACACAATAGGTTGACATATTTTTAATTGATATTTGAAGAATTCACAATGATGTATGTGAAATTAAAAATAAGATCAGCAAAATTCATTTCTATTCTATTTTTTTACATTACTATTGTATGACATTTTGGTGGACATAATAACCATTTTATTATTAATATCGTTTGCTAATTTGCAATGTGAAATTTTAATGTCAGTGGGCAATTACCTATTTGTAAACATTTTTTTTATAATTTACAATAATTAGTTTGTGCATGAATATAACGTTGGATCGGGTGATATGGATAATTCTGCTTTATTTCTGCATCTCGCTGGAAAGGATTCTGTGCTGAAATTGGTTCTGCAAAATTTTATTTGACATATTGCTGCTTTCATGGTTTATTTACTTATGATTTGACATTTTTTTCCTATTTTATGCCATAGTTATTTAATTCCCTGGTTTACGGATTTTTATGTGATAATTTTAGCTCAGGCAGTTGAAAATATAATTAAATATAATTTGATATTTCAGCCAGTCGGTTGGGTTCGATATAAAAATAATAATAATTGGAGATTATAAATGGACGGTTGACAGAAAATAAATAATTAATCAGTATAATTGTTATAAACACCAGTACACATGAATTGTTCAGTGTTAAATGCACAATTATTTTCAAAGAAATGCCTGAATATCAGTAGTTGTTACAAATTAAGACGTAAGTTATACATATTTATTAGTAAACAATCAAATTGGCTTCAAAATTGCCTGCCTGTCTTTGTTTATGTCCATTGATGGTAAATACGACTTGTTTCGTCACCATTATTATAATTTTCTAAAGGCTAGTACACTGTCGGTGGAACATAATACAAATTATCATTTCTATTTTCCAAAGTGGAAAAAAAATCATGTCGCCGGATCCGTAAACCAGGGAATCAAATAACTTTGGCCTTATGTATTAAGCACATGCAAAACATGATGCCCAATGATGTAACTTTTATTATATTCTACCCCCC
The DNA here is from genome assembly GCA_032361225.1 of Lepetodrilus schrolli. Taxonomy (NCBI): domain Eukaryota; kingdom Metazoa; phylum Mollusca; class Gastropoda; order Lepetellida; family Lepetodrilidae; genus Lepetodrilus; species Lepetodrilus schrolli. The sequence continues at coordinate 12,721 of JAUTBT010005533.1, forward strand.
ACCCCCCAAATACTGTCTCCCACCTATAATTCAACCACATTTATACAAGGTCATTTCCTAACACTTACTGATGTGTGTTGAACACCAAGTTAGCTATTGAACCATCAGCTCAATTTTATTTACCTTGCCACCTTATTCCAGCAATATATTTAATATAATATTAATATTTCATTATAACCAAAACAGAAATTGATTAATAAATTTACAAATTGCATTTTTGGATCTCGATATGGATATATACATTCAGGCCTTCAATAATTAATGATAAACATTTTGTTTCGATTTTAGGTAATTTTATTTAGAGCACATGTTTAAATAGTGACAATATAAATAGACTAATTATTAGAGATGTGTATGACATTAATTTTGTAATGCGATGCATTATGATGAAGAATCCTATGGTTCAATATGCATCACATGTTGCAATAGTAGGCAAATATTACATCTAATAGTACAGAACATCTGTCAGTTAGCTAATATACACATTAACAAGCAGCTGACATTACACAGAAACATTTAATATGGATGTCAAATATTACATATAGCCAGCTGTGAAATCTATACAAAAGCAACTATGTTCTTATGCTGTGTTCACATGAGAGCTTTAAATCATCTTCAAACCGCCTTATGGCCTTAAAACGAATAAACGGTTCACACGGACGTCACTTTAAACCGGTGTCAAACCAGTTTAACAAAGTCTTTTTCTAAAGCGATGTGAAACCGGCTGTTACATCATTGAAATATATGCCGTGTGAACTGGAAACTTTTAATCCACATTAACGAAGCCTGTTTCCATAGACCGTCCCACGGAGACATGTTTCAAACTGGCGTCAATGTGAACACAGCATTATTTATCAATAACATTTTTCTTTTAGATAATTGGCAATGTATTGCAGTTTATTAATTATTTCAATATACATACTTGATACGTGTATATGATAGTATGTCTACTAATTATAACGTTTTGTATAATCAACCAGTTTCTACCATGTCAATAGTTGAAAGATTGTTAAAATAGGACACATTATGTTACCGATTACAGGACGAATAACTTAACCTTTCCCAATAGCTTCCCAAAATATCTGTCATTTCTTCCATACATCCATCAAGTCATCAAGGCAATACTCAGATATCTGTCATTTCTTCCATACATCCATCAAGGCATCAAGGCAATACTCAGATATCTGTCATTTCTTCCATACATCCATCAAGGCATCAAGGCAATACTCAGATACCCAACATGTTCAACTTTCCCACAGATGCAAGCTTTGTCCTTTCATATAATAAGGTTTTCTTTGTTTGTTTATTTTATTTATTTTTTCATTGTGTCACAAAGTCGGTGGTAAATACTGAATGGACTAACTATATACAACCTTGTATCATAAATAATTAGAAATTATCTTGTGTATGAAATTGCATAGTAATCATGATGGAAACATATCTTGATTGACAAATCATTTTCATTTAAGATCTTAATTATTTGTTTTCTCACCTGGAGTTTTACATATTCTGCAGGTCAGAAGTACACTGTGTAAGTCAGATGTATTAAATTTATATCAATGGCAACTTGTGCTAAGTCACAGACAACAATGCATGCTTTATGTATGTGTATGTGTGTGTATATATATATATATATATATATATATATATATATATATATTGTATTTACCTTTGTATTCAGATTCTCAAGTAATGTTAATTAGTATTACTGGACAAAGAAAAAAAACACCTTGTAGTTGTATTATTCTCAGATTTTATAAATCATCCAGCAATGTACTGTTTATTTTGTAATATATGTTATGTGACTAATAGGATATGTGAATAAATTGTAAATGTGTTTTCTAGTGTTCATTTTATACTCAATACTTTTGCAGAAAAACTTCTTCTAAAGTACATGAAAAGTGGAAGTTTGAAACTATTCTCAAGTGGGGGCAGAATACACTCAAATTACGAGGACGCAAATAATGTGCAAATTCTAAATTAGACTTATTTGCCGGAATGAAATTATGTGCATTTGCCATTATTGATACTATTTGGACGAAAATAATACTTTGAAAGTACTTAATTGGTCCAAAATAATGTCCACCTTGGTTCATGGATATCTAGTATATCTACATAGGTTAATTATTTTTAATATTTTTTTTTAAATTGGAGTTTAGAGTCACTTTCAAGATTCTTTCACTTATTTATTAGTAATGTTTCCGTACAATGATTTCAATATTACAATGAAGTGGGAAATAGATATATACTTTTTTTTATCTATTGTTACTAAGAGTTTATAGCTCATCGATGACATTATCTGTAATCAGCCGACAAATCTTTTTGATTGTGAAGCTTCACTACATTACGAAGCGCATGTAAAATATCACTACATTGTGAAGCGCATGTAAAATATCATTAATATAAATCTGTTCGAACTATGAATGTGGTTTGTTTGAAAATATACAATTTCACATCTTCAACTGTTGGTATGACTTGTATTCACATGTTTTTGATGATTTTCGAAAGATCATGTTGTATTCATTGTAGTGTTCGAAATGTATACTATAATGTTAGGCAATGGACACGCAGACCCCCACACTCACAATGAATATATAACTATCATTGGTTTGTTCACCGCGTAGCTACTGCCGCATACTGCCCGATCATAACGCTTCAATGGTAGACTCATTCACTTTCATATTGCACATAACCTACAATTCCTGCACAGAAACACATTGTACGTCATAGTCACAGACCATTGTAGACGTTATTCTATTTATCTCCGGAAGGCTGTTTGAAATGTTGAACAGTGAAATGTTGAACCTTTAGCCATTTTCTTTAAATATGGGGGGGGGATATTTGTAGAAGAAATTGAAAATCGATATGATTCACACTGCGTGCATTGAAGATGCCAACTACAGCTGAAATCAATATCAAAGTTTTAATACTGTTTATCGACCAGAAAATCCTTTCGTGAAGCTGTCGTATTCACTAAGAGACTATAGTAGTGGGTCTCGATTGCTATATATGAGACCACTAATAATATTAGGAAAGGGTTATGGTCTCGTAGGGGATACAAACGCGTCACGAAATGGTTCCCAGCCGTAGAGAACATATTAAATAATCGCTGTCTGTATGCATAACACTATTCACTGACTTCTCCTTAGCAATGCCAATAAAAGTCTTCCAGCTAATTACTAAATTAATCAAAGCATCTGCTTGACGGGAGACTTTGGCAGGACCCAGGTGGAATGACGCTGCTATTGAACCTCGAGACTGTATCCTTGTTTGGGGCTGCAGTGCTGTAAAGAAAATGTCGGGTGATGTTGTTGGAAACGCACACATGGGAGCTGATTACCTGGGATACAGCTCGCTTTATACCTGCAGAGGTAATCAAAGCATTACTGGGGGCCGTCAGAGGAGCCTTTCAGAGGAGCACACTGTGTCAACATCTCCACCTGTCGTGGAGTTCTGTAATCTGGAGAAAGATAATAATTAGTTTCATTGATATCACACGAAATCAAACGGGTGGAAGGTATCGCGATTGAATTTGAAGCGAACCATTCGCTATATATCAATAGCATGAATACTAGTAGCTTGAAGTGGTGTATCAAGCTTCAATTCAGTATTCTGCAGTGGTATACGACAGGAAACTATGCCAGATACCACAAACTACATACATGGAATTCAAGTATCCATATCAAATGGATTTCCTTAATTCTTTCTGGAGAAAAAAACAACCTAACGATTTCTTGTTTCGCTAATTAGACAATCTTTTCTATCTCGTTCTATAACGGAACAATCAATATAAAAAAAAATACTGAAAATAAATTTAGCTATGAATGTAAGGAGTGTTCATTTAGATTAATAAAGCCGTACATCATACTGATTTTGAGATAATATTTATCATCTGTGCACCAGCCCTGGCTAACGTTCTTGATATTTATGTCCATCTCTGCTAACAACGTATACAGTGTCTGTGCAATTATCCATCAGAAATCAACCACACACTCTGTACAGCAAATTGTATTTCTGACTCAAGATAACGTTGCTAGGCAAAGCACACTTGAATAATGGCATCTTTTCCCCTTCGCCCATTTTCATTAAATTAACGGAAGATAATGTTTCACGGATGGTGAGCTGCTAGATAGATAATTACTCCTTGTGCGCTGTCTCGCGGATCTCAGAACAGGTACCAGAAGCTTCTCATATATTTTCTCGTTCAAATCCATCAGTGTTCTGTGAGTTTTAGATATAACGAACGTGACTGTAAACTATCGTTATCGCCTTAAACTACGGTTACATCGAACCTGATAACAATAATGATAAGACCATAGTTATTCGATTCCCTGGTTTAAGGATTTGCCGACCAGATTATTTCCACTTTGGAAAATAAATATGATTATTTTTATTATATTCCGTCGACAGTGTACTAGCCTTTAGAAAATTATACTAATAAATGTTGAAGGAACAAGTCGTATAAACCATCATTGAACATGAACAATGACCGGCAAGTGACTGGTAAATATGTATAGCAAAATTCTAATTATTTGAAAATAATTGTGCATTCAAATTTGAACAATTTGTATATACAGATGCATTTAACAATTATTGACAATTATCTTGATCAATTATATGTATTTTCTGTCAACCGGCCATTCATAATCTCCAATTATTATTATTTTTATATTGGATCCGACCGACTGGCCAAAATATCTAATTATATTTATTGATATTTTCGACCGCCCAAACCAAAATTATTACAGAAAAATCCGTAAACCGGGGAATCAAATAACTATGGCCTAACGAAAAGAAGAAAGAAAAAAACCGTTCCGAATTCCATTTTATCGCATGTGGCAGTCGCACTAACGAAATCTCATTATCTTTTCCTTGCAGTGTGACCAGTGTACTACATTTTGCGCTTATAACGATGTTTTTTCTCTCTCTCAACAATATCGTTATCGTTCTCATTATCGTTATCGGTATCGTGACCGCGCCTTTAATATTCTTCCTATTGACGACAACCGGAGACGCCAACAGAGAACAGCGACTGTCATCAATCTAGCATGGCTCAGGCCCAGAGATTACGAAACCTCTTGAGAACAATTTCATGCTCAAACTCAAATTTTATCTGGGAATTTGTGAAAAACATGTTTGAGTTGAGCATGAAATCGGACAAGGGATTTTCATAATCTCGGGGCCAGATTGTTGCATTGTTCTGTGCATTCGATTACATTCTTGAACTCCCTCAGGACGGAGGGAAAAGGACGATGCAATATGTGTCCGTTTTCTCCACTGCCGAGAGGACGATGCAATGTGTTTCCATGTTCCCCACTGCCCTAGATCCACGCAGTGTCTTCTATTGATTTTTAATACCCAGGTCCCTCGTGTATCTCGTGTCTTTTTACACTCATCCAAATGAGCCGACGACAGTAATGGCCGTTCCCAAATGGGTTTTGCTATGGCTGTAGGAATTTAATTAATGGTGTTTATTTCGGTTTAGCGGGATTTTAATTTGAATATGAGACTGCGAATGGCAGTAGCACTCTAGTTGGCTTTGAAGTTCTTATTGGATTGAAGTGAAATGGCGAAGTAATGACCAGCTGGAAATACAAACGAGATTCAACATTGGAATGAAGACAAACTGGGAAACGATATAGACTTTAGTACAATTCGAACATTCTATTTGGAATTATAATGTTTGAACACATTAAAAAAACACTTAGAATACAGGCATATGCCAATTTACATTTTGCTGTAGGGCCTATATATTATTTCAAAAGCTTATAAAATCATAAATGTCCCCCAAAATAACGACTTTTTGTGTGTGCAATGCCTGGGAAATTGATAGGGATTGAAGTAAAGTGCAGGCCCACGTGTTACCGGGGGGGGGGGGGGGGGTCAACGAGAATGTCGTAGTTCTGAATTTGGTTTCTAAATACACAATTATCTGCAACCACGGCCTAATGTTAGCTATGTCTCTGCAATGAATTATCCTGCTGATTGCTGATTTTGTTTTCATGAAATTTATTGAATATTATGCAGTTTACCAGAGTTACTAGGAGTGGGGACCATGCTCTGCCAAATATAATTTATTTCCGTATTTCCACTTGAAAGGCCTCATTAATTGCCTCATCGAGACTGAAGACACACATGATTTAGATTTCCCTATCCATAGTCCTCAGTAATTAGACTGGCAACCTGTCTCGTGTTAAAAGACGTATACAAAGCGCAAATGAAACGGTGGTCCAGTCTAGTAGGGAACTCAATAGATGACTACCGGTAAGCATGCATGTGTGTGTGTGTGTGTGTGTGTGTGTGTGACTGTAATTGGAGTATGTTTAAATATAGCCTACTAGGTCTGTGGCATGAGAAAATGGTCTGGGTATCGTTTATCGAAGCTCTCATGTCCACTGTTAACCCTTGTCATAGACGTTTTGTGCCACTTTTTTCGATTTTTAATGATTTGTTTTAACATTATTTTTAAAAACTGACAAGAACTAATCCACTATGAGATCATAGCACCATCGTAAGTGTCCAATCGTTATGTATAAAATATCGCAACGAGAGTGATTATGGTCTCGTAGGTGATACGAGAGCTTCGTGAAACGATGTTGGTCGATATGTCAATTGCAGGAGTGGTTATGTTATTTTATTTAAACATATTTTTACAAATGTACCTGCAAGTGATAAAATGTACATGCCCCAGGATAGAATAAATTTCTTAATATGTTTCTGTTTCTTTCCTTCTTCTTAGTTAGGGAGGGGGGATGGGTGGGGTGGAAGAACCCCCGCATCCACTCTAAATCCACGTCGTAAAGTGGTATTCACTCACACTGACGTGCATGTATTTCACAGACGTCAAACGCATCGTCGATAACTGTGAATCGGCAATAAATGTACCCACGGGAAGACATTCTGCAATTACACGCAATTCTACAATTACAATTCACTCCTCTGGCCACCCTCTACCGACAGCTCGTCCTATTCAGTCATCATAGTCACAGGGGAGAGGAAACTTCACCCTATGGCCAGAGGATGTGGTCTAGCCGCATAATTAAAATAGGAATGTTGAAAACACCCAATATCGTCTTGTGTTCATAGGATCAACGCTATTAGCAAAGTTATGTCTGATCTACACTAGAAAGAAAATACATAGTAATCAAATAATATAAATATATATATATATATATATATATATATATATATTAAGACGTCAACACAACGATTAGAACAAACCAAGTGTATTTTTCAAAATCTGTAGACACAACAAATATAACCAATACTATACAATATATTTACAATTGGACGAGGAATGATCGAACAAATAAATCTAGTAATATTTACAATATTTACAAACTAGTACTATAGTTTCACAATGCACATAGAATACAAAAGAGTTCATAGATCGTCAGGCTTAGAATCAATCATGGACTAGTTACACGCAAAAATGTTCAAGTCTAATGATATACACCGTCTATGAAAACACTGAACAGTATACGTTGGCGGTAAAAAAACAAGAGATACGAATATCCTCCACAGTTATATAAAATATTTATATATATATATATATTAATACAACAGCAGTTCTAACAAAATTCGCAATTCCGATGCTTACCCTAATGTTATGCAATGGTACAACCCGTATAATAAGAATAACACATATGTAAATTGTAACAAAAATAAAGTCATTCTTATTGATGCCATTATCCCTATGTAATTACCAATAACTGGAATGTGTCGTATCATTAGAAGAAAATTTGTAATCAATAGCCAGGTAATGCTTATAAGCTTAGACTTACTTAACTTATAGCTATTATACACACCTCGCGTTTCATGTCGTGCTACCAATACTAGACAGAACTTATAAGAAGAATACCATTAAATATCACCCATTAATATACATACAACACACATATATTACACTCTAATATATGGCACTTGGATCCTGAAGGACCTACAACCAACTCCCTAAAGTCCCTAAATACCCTCAGTAATGCACGTACATGCCCCATTATAGTCTCTCTCTCTCTCGCTCTCTCTCGCTCTCTCTCGCTCTCTCTCTCTCTCTTTCTCTCTCTCTTTCTCTCTCTCTCTCTTTCTTTCTCTCTCTCTCTCTTTCTCTCTCTTTCTCTCTGCCTCTCACTCTCTATCTCTCTTTCTTTCTCTTTCTCTCTCTTTCTCTCTCTTTCTCTCTCTCTCTCACTCAAATACAATCACACTCACACTCTCTCTCTCACACACACACACACGTACACACACACACTCTCTCTCTCACACACACACACACACACACACACGCATACACAAGCATAAACAAACGAGCACGCAATCACATTACACGTCACAAACAGAAGCAGTTGTGTTATTCCTCTAGATGCCTAGATGGTTTCAATACTTCCCAAAACAATGTGTCACATTTACAATGCCCAATGGAGTACACACGGCTCACAAAAACAAAACAAAAAGAATTAACTATTGGACTGCCATAACGTGGACATCACTATAACAGCGGTAAGAAAAGCGATGGATGTTTGTGGTGTTTGCCCTGTGTTTGAATGGACAGTGTTCACATGGTATGTATGGTCTTTTGGGCGGGGACGGGGTGTTACATCTCGAGGTGAGGGTTCCACCGTCATCGTATCTAAACGCGGCGGAACTGGATCCTCACCGTCATTCACGACGTTAATTTTAAGAGGTGACGTAGTCCTTTCTACAACGGGAATATTTTTACACGGAAACATATCAGGTCTGATCTGCAAAGTCAATATGGCTTTCCTTACGTTATTTTTCGCGAACCTCCAGCTGAACTTATCACATTCTCCTGCCTTCATCACCAGCGCTTCCAGCTTCTCGAGATCGTTGAACACCAGACACCTGACGTCGTTTTCATCCACGGTGTTCTGCATCAGCACAATCTTCTCCCAGTACTCGCCCTCAAACACTGATATGCACTTGTATTCATTGGCCAGTGGCGCCGCGCTACACTTTGTGAAGTCTATCCTGAGGCGGCTCCGTTCCTTGCAGTCTTCGTACATGTTGCCGTGGCAGATTTCTCCGACCGGAAACACGGCCTGGATTGTGTACGCAGATGTCAAGTTACAATCGACCCGGATGGGAGTTGGGTATTGGGCCACGATGGGTTTCTGGGTACCGAAGTGAGAGCGGTAGAGGTCGGACAAGGGGTCTGTATCAGCAGTAAACTGTCTGGTGTTACAAATAGTGGCTCCCAGTTTGTCGTCCAGAGTGGGCCATACAAGACTCTGGCTCAGACTGTAAGACAGAACCGATGGTCCTATTTTGTTTATCTTGATGCACGTGTATCGCGGACGACACCCGTTCTCGCTGACCATGATGGTGGTGAACGTGTTGTGTCCTGTGAACGGACTGTCGTCGAACACCATGCACTGGAACCTGCCCACGGATTGGATGGTTAGCATGGATTCGCTGATCTCGACGTCTTTGATTCCGCCCCTGTCCACCAACACGTACGACCCTCTGAAGTTGCTGGGGTATGAACAGATGGCTGGAGGGCGTCGAGGGTCACAGGCGCGACACGTCTTCATGCATTCCTTTTGGGTGTATGCGTTGCACGGCATGTCCACGCACTGAGGGTATTCGTCCCCGCACACCTGCGTGTACTGCACTCGCGTCAGAAATAGCTTGAGGTGCTTGATGTTCCCGCCCATCTCTTTCCCCGCCTCCATGCAGGTCAAGTCATTGAACAACACGGCATCCAGCACTTTCCGCTTCTTACGAGGAATCCTCAAGCACCAGATATCGTGGTCGTTGTGCCTCCTGATAACGGTGAAGTGACTGAGCGAGGTGTTCCAGCTCGCGATGCAGACCGTATCCTGAACCGTGTGCATGGCTACGTCTGGCAGACAGTTGCACGAGCGGTAGTTGAAGGTGATTCCCTCCCCTGCCACGCAGTCACTCTCCATTCTCATGGGCAAATCCATCAGGTTGCACGGGTTCTCGTGGCCAGAAGCGTTCGCTGTCTTCATGTTGAAGCCTCCGGTCACAGAACACGGAGAGAAATCCGACTCCAGGAGATGGAACGCTACGAGAAGCCACGGCTCCAGAACTAGACTGTCATCATCGCACAATATGTCTGGATCTAGTTTGGAGTCTGTTCGAGACCAAGCCAACTGCACAATTGACTTACTCCTGTAATGGAACCTGACACAGGCGAAGACTATTCCTCTCGATCCGTGGTCCTGCTGAACGAGGTATCTATCACTGAGAGCGACCGTACAGTTCCACTTGACAACAGATCCACGAACTTTGTCTGTGATGTGCATGGACTCGGCCCTGATCAGGACGACCTTGGACCTGGTCCTGTCATGCCTGACGTGGCTGTACCAAGGCTGAGAGGTGTTCGGAGTTTGCACCCTGTCAGGGAACTGGCACGCGCTGGTCAGTAGAGCTGCCAACACGGCGCGTAGAACCGTCCTCACACTCAACATACTACCAGAACCTCAGTGGCGCCCTTCTGGAAGAACAAAGTATAAAAAGTATTTTATATTTTTTTCTATATTTGTGTGGGAATTGGGGTTTAGATTCGCTTTCAAGCTTCTTTCACTTATATCACGACTTGTCAGTTTAGGGCAGGAGGAAACCCGCAACATCCGTAGCGCTGAATGTTGCAGTAAACCTGCAAGCACCGGCTGGTACTGACAAGACCAAGGATGATAAACAGTTTAACCAGCTACCTGGCATATAGGTCTACTTGTTTGCACTTAAAATCAATCTTTGGGGACACGAGCTCTGATATTGATAACAACCTGACGTAACTACCGGTATATAATAGTTAGCACTTAAAATTAACTTTATGTGACACTTATTCTGAATTTGATAAGGTAGAGTTAAAACCATGATCTACCAACAGCAGTACCACCCCAATTAGTTTCTGCTTTTTGTAACGCACGGAAGGGGCGTATTACGCTAATGCTGTTAGTAGCTAATGCTGCTACTTTAGCAAAAACCTAAGAATTCCTAATGTTCAATATAGTCACCGGGATATCTTAAGCATGAGCTACGGGACTAGTGCCAATTTAAACCAATCTAACCATTTTAAACCGCTGCTATCATGCAGAGCTGCATGTGCTGATCATACCTTCATAGCACGCAGGAATATGAATTCAACATCACGTCAGTTAGTGACCTGTGGTATCTGATAATGGAAACATCGGTAGAAACATAATTACTGGTCAAGGTGTCATGGCTACAGGTCGAAATGAGATGTCTCAAAGAAGCGTACGTGTTTGGTGTAAACTATCTTGAAAGGTTGTGTTCCAATTTGGGGAGTATTGTGTGTTGGATTGCCTTATTTTGCAGATACAGCAACACTTGTATTCTGCAGATATTTATTTAAAAAAATAATTCAATAACACTATATTATATTACATGTTTAATATTAATGAAGTATGTTTATGGCTAGACATACAATGCATATTATATAGTAACGCTCTCCATTCTAGAAGCAGCCGGAGATGCCCTAAAAGAGCAGTGTCTGTGTCTAATCCAGCAGGGAGAGGGTTAAATACATACACATATACAGAATGACCAGCTGATGACATGATGTCATCTCATGATTGCTATATATTATATGCTATGAACGACCCCGTTCCTTTCAGGTGTGCGAAGTGTTCTCAGACAGACAGGTGACGTCACTCCAGTGCGGTGTACTGAGTGAAAGGAACGACTCGCAGACGTCGCGCACAAGAAAGATGGAGGCAAAGAGTTGCCTTAGATGTGGTGACGTCACTGTACATTTCCTGTGCAGTCTGCACTACCTCGCCAGCGAGTACAGACCGCGCATTGTGCGAGACCTTCCATTGACAACATTTCTGTTCGGAGTACTCAGAACACTTAGCACAGCTCAAACGAACGGGGCCAACTTAACATAACCACAGATACGATGGACACAGACCAGTATATCCTGATTGTCAAAGGTCATAGTGTCCACATGAACGTCGTCGTCGTCGTCACTAACGCCGCATCTTCTGAAATGATGGCCATTTTTGCTTCCCTACATCTGTGACGACTTAAAGAAGCATTGGCCATTGTTTCAGAGGATGCCAAAGGCGTACGCCTACTGTTGTTAACTCGTCGATTACCAATGGTGTTGAGAGAGGCAAATACCATGTATTAGGTGATCAATAAACCTGTGACGATATCTGATCAACGTGGACAAGAAAAACGTGAAGTGCTCTGACATGCAGGATTAACATGAATGGATCTGTAGATGCTGCTGATGGCTTAAAGGACCACTGCCGATGAATTGACGAAGCGCTTTCGAGAACATCCAACAGCAAGGAAGAGAGGAAAATCTAAAACCGATTGAAGAAAGAGTGAGTGTGGATGATGGAGCATCTCCTATGGGAGCTGAGTGAGCCGTGTGAAGGTCAACGTAAGCACGTCGAGAAGACCCGGTGATTAACTTTAACTGTCTGGACACGGGTTGCGCATGAAGGCGTTACTGATCGATAAACACTAAGATTGTTTCTCCTCATTTAATTAGCGTGTTTATTGTGTTTATTGCCCCGGTAGCCAACTACGGTTTAAAGATAAAGGCAGACCAGTGAAATAAATCTTGTTCATTTCTCGGAGCGTGGGTACTTAATTGGAATAGCCGGTATTTTTCTCGACATGAATCTTTCCGCTGGGATTTCAAAATCGTTACTACTCGGCTGCAACTACGAGAAGAAAAAATGGTGAATTTGTGGTTCCACTAGGGTTTGTGAGTTAGAGAACGGTGAAAGCTTATACGTGTCCAGATCGATTCCTGATTGACAACTGAGAAAGGAGAGCGAAACGCTAACGACCAATTTGGTAGGCTTCTGTTTGTTGGCTTAACACGCACACGGTGCTGAGTAACGCAACAGACAATTACAAGTTTGAAAGTGCTCGCCCCCGTGAACACGTTGAGCCATTGATAACTTATTGGGTGTGATCGACAATTAGTCATTTAGTGCAAATGTCAAAAGCTTTTAGCAATGCTACTTATATTACCTGTAGGTCATCTGAACGAGACTGGCCAAACGAACCTGTTTATGTTAAGAGGCATATGAATGAATGAATTATTACTTTACGTCGCAGCGGGAATATTTCACCCATAGGCGACAACAAGAGGCGTATGAAAGTGAAATTCAAACACGAGAAAAAGGATTGAGGTGATTTGATGATTTGGGTTTGAATATTGGTTTGAGTCGCCTTCATGATTAGTTCACGCATAACACGGCTGATCAGTTTGTTTACGACAGGAGTAAACATGTAACACCAGTAGCGCAAAGCGTTGCAGTAAACCTGCGATGTTTTCTGTCAACTGCAACTTCTTATAGGCCTTACATTAAATAGTAGGGCGAGTGATTTGAGCATGAGGAGCGATTTTAACCTGCAAGGGGGGTGATCTGAGTCTCGGGGAGTGATTTGATCCTGTGTCCACATCACTCCAGAGTGTTTTGAGACTGCGGAGTGATTTGATCCTCTTACGCCTGTTCTGAGATTTAATTGCTGGATGTCGCTGCAAATGAGACAGGGCTCGCAACTCGTTTGTGTCAGAAATAATAGGATATTGTTTTAAAAGCATACAATCACAGATTGGAGTTATATTACATGCACTTAGCACACATCTAATAGCTTTTGTACCCCCAAATCTATTTTCACCGTTGTAGGATAGGTAAAACTATTGCAGTTTACATTTCCGGTAAAACCCGAATAATGTACTGTAATATATCAATTTCCTATAGTCTAATAGACTAAGTGGGGTAATTCTAATCATTGAACACTGTCAAAATAGCCTCAGACCACAATTAATGTCCTTTTTTGTTTATCACTATTAAGCATAAACTGAAAAATGCATAGTAAAACTACTGTAACTACAATATATATTTAACTTGCTTGACGGTTTCCTTCTTCTTCGGTACACAGTTCCTGAAATTTGGAGGAGGGGGGGGGGGGGGGGGGGGGGGCGC
>JAUTBT010005544.1:0-26679 GCA_032361225.1 Lepetodrilus schrolli
CAGCGAACTACTAAATGTAGAGAAAAGTATTGTATTGTAGTGTATTGTATGTATTCTCCATTGAACGCACCCCAGGATATATGATTGGTACAGGATATAGGACTCTGGATACAAGACCGGAAGTAGGATTAGATATAGGACTATATATAGGACACAAGACATAGGACTGGATATAGGATTCTGCATGCCACTGAGGAGCATGTGTATTCACAGTTAACCAACATACACTCCAATACATGACTAGATAAGCCAGTATTAGGCTACGAAAGCATCTCTGTGAGCTGCATGCTGAAATCTCTGTGTACAAGACTGCTATGTTCATCGCACATATCATAGTTGCAGACAAAATCAAACATGCTTGAATTTTAAAATCACAACTATGCAATACCACAGTCACAAAGCACACATAGATGAGGTAGCAAATTATGACTTCAGTTGCAGATGGCTTGCAGAAATATTTGCCAGTGTTATTGACCAACGTTTTCCTATAGTTTATTTATTGTCACTGGTAGGCATACTAACTACACAAGATCTGAGACGCGTTCAACGGACAATACTTACTACTATGTATTGAATGTAGTCCTATGCGAGCTGTTCAGCCAGTAATCCGTAGTGATAGGTATGAATATATTACACTACAAGTTTGGACCACATATTGTTTTGTAGGAAAATGTATGAAATCCCAAAGCATGAAGCGAATGGACTGGACGCATGTGCTAATCGATTTCCTGCTATTTTCCTACTAACCCTTTCAGTGAACTACTGCATGTAGAGAAAGTTATTGTAGTGTATTGTCAGCTGAACGCAGCCCTATTAGGCATGGAGGGTATCACTGCAGCATCTCATCTCACCCATCAGTTTGGCGTAGTCCTTGGCGAACCAGAACCGGAGTTCCACGCCAGGCTTGACGTCTGTGCAGGTGACGAAGTACAGCTGGTCTCCACGCTGGTACACCACCACGTTCTGGTCGCTGATGGACGGCGCCGGCTTCAGGTAGATCAGCCAGTTGCACTCATCTTCATTGCTGGTGTCAATAACACTGTGGTGGTTCGTGTAGAACACCTGTACAAACGGGGTCCATACAGAAAAATATTTCCAAAATTCACAAGCCACTTTCAAAGAAATTACCCATGTCAATTGATCAGTCAATATATACAATGAAATTTGTGAAATTAATCATTTTAAGCACACGTATGAAACGAAGTCAAGAACTGATACTAACAATTTCATTACGGTACTGCTGGGCGGTATTTCCAATGGTAACGGCTGTGTTATCAACAAAAATAACCATTGTACATTAGAACGATGTATGCATTATAATGGCAACTAGATAAAAACAAACCTTCCACGTAAAGCTGTTGACATAGGAATAGGCATTTTCCGTAACAACCTTCCCAATGAGGGGACCAAACTCGGTCTTGGGAGGGATTCTCCCAACAGAAAACACTCCTGCAAGATCAAGATAGAAAATACTATAGACATCAGATGTATATATCTACTAGGTGAGTGAGTGAATTATTGATTTACGTCACAGCGGGAATCTTTCACCCATACGTGACAATATCGACTAGGTACTCTACTGTGTCTATCATCATGCCAAAGTATAACCACATAATTATAACAAATAAATATATGGCAAACATATTCACTAGGTAATGGGAATGTTATACCGAAGGATAATTTATTATCTGTATTTCACAAATTTTCAAGTTTCTATTCAGAGTAATATATTTCTTTGTAGGAAATATAGGTACTTATCAATAACAACAAACACTTGAAAATGAGACAATTAATTTATCAACATAGACAAACTGTTCAGCTTATGAAATTGAACAAATTACCAAAATTCACAAAGAAATCACAGTTGTTTCTCTTATATAGTTCCACCTTTATTGCACTACCATTATTGCACTCTCCGGGATATTTGCAGTGATAAGTGACATCATTGCTAAATGTTGCGCAA
Organism: Lepetodrilus schrolli; assembly: GCA_032361225.1. Classification (NCBI taxonomy): domain Eukaryota; kingdom Metazoa; phylum Mollusca; class Gastropoda; order Lepetellida; family Lepetodrilidae; genus Lepetodrilus; species Lepetodrilus schrolli. The sequence continues at coordinate 1,964 of JAUTBT010005544.1, forward strand.
CTACACATAATTTTGCAGATTCATACAGTTTGTACTTAATTTTTTTAGTGTGCATGCCTTGATGATTGCAGTCGGTCCTTTAACCCTCTCCCTGCTGGATTTGGCACAGGCACAGCTCTTTAGGGCATCTTCGGTTGCCTCCAGCAGGGAGAGGGTTAATACACACATCCATGTCCAGTCAAAAGACTTGTATCGTCTGTCCACTCACCCAGCTGGCTGACCTCCTCAATGGTCATCTTCACCGTGGTCATCTGTAGACTGCAGCATGCTGGGACGGTCAGCTTTGACCGCGGCAACACAGGGCGATCAGGGATGTGCACGTACTGGGTGTTGTGGTACTTGCACCCGTCCTTGTAGGAATTCTTGCACTCAACACAGTCTGAAACATGATAATGGTTTCAATGTCGGGCTGCTTGGCTCTAAAATCAGGCTCTGAGGTTACGAAACGTTTCTGAATATGATTTCATGCTCAACTTTTCTTAACAAATCGCCAATAAAAAAAAAATGTAGTTGAGGATGACATCATACTCCAAAAAGTTGCGTAACCTCGGGGCCTGGTGTAGTTTTACCATGATTGGAGGTATTTTCCTAATCCAATTCCACAGAACTATCGCAATGCTTCAAGATCCATAACTGACTACATGTGTATACATAGTATAGCAGCTACATCTGACTAGCAATACAATCGTCTTGTGGAACAGGGCCTATTTTATACTTTATCTAATTTATTTTTAATTGGGGTTTCGAGCTGCTTTCACTAATATCACGGCTTGTGAGCTTATAGCAGGAGGAAACCCACAACATCTGTAGTGTTGAATCTTGCAGTAAACCTGTGAGCACCGGCTGGTACTGACAGACCAAAGATGATATCTGCATTGCCATTCTACAGATAGCACATCCTGTCAATATCATGTCAGAAAGGACCAAGGTGTTTTCAATGATGATTTACATAAGACAGGATGGAGTGTGGTGGCACACTGGAGTGAGCTTGATACTTACACAAGCCAGTCAACTTCGGTGTTTTGTCTGGTACTGGTAAGACCACCGAGTCGGTCAGAGCAGGGACAGTTTGGTCAACGTCAGTGACATCATTGGAGTGCTTCAGCAGCATATCAATCACTGGGACGTGGATAATAATAAAACAAACCTTTGATGAGTACTCAATGGAGTATTGATAACTATGACATAAAATAGTGGAAATGGAATAACTTATATCAATCATTAATCAAACAGTTAATTTATAGAAAATGATAAGCATAACTAATATTACTCATTAAACATTAATTTTTCGCCATTTTTAATCCTCTACAATATATTTTAGGGGTCACTTGAAAATATGGGTAAAATATGCAGGTTTTGCACTACAGGGAAAACTTCAATAACTTTCCAATCGTCTCCTACTAAAAGTACCTGTCATGTTGGCTAGGGCCAAGGATGGTCCAGTGGGGTCCATGCCCACTTCTTCCTGGTTGTCTCCCTTGTCTTGGATGTGGTCCTGATCATGACTGACTGGGACAACGGCCATAGGACTGGTCAGATACAGCGGTGTTGTCATGTTGTCCGACAGAGGCAGCGCAATGTTGGACAGCACTCCGGATGTCTGTACCCGGCTGGAAATGCGCAGTGATGGAGAAATCCTGTTTGCGGGGGCGGCGTAGCTATCACCGGGATCATGCTCCCGACTGGAGTGCGCACCTCCGTCTGCCTCAGATGTTGCGGTCATGGACGGCAGCTCGGAGTTGTCGGCAGAGTCCTGGAGGTTGAAGGTCGACTGTCGGAGCAGGCCGAGGTGCGCCATCTGCTGGAGGTCGAGGTGAGAGAGCTGGGGGAACGCCGGGGAGGTCGTGCCCTGAGTGCAGGGAGTGGAGTTGAAGACGATCTGACCTCCACCACTCTGACTGCCGAGACTCTGTAGCAGGGTGGGCGTCAGGCAGGCTGTGAGCGAATGGGAGTCACCTTGACTTAGGGGAGATGATTCCTGAGTTGACATCACTGGCAAAGGCATGGAGAACTGGGCTGCAAATATCACATGCATGTTTTATATGTATGGAATTATTTTACAAATTTGATGATAATAATTCCATGGCCTACTCTATCTCGGCTGTTAAAAATTTGAGCTGTTAAAAATGCTTACTTTGAGCAGAAGCAGAATGGGTTTGATCAACATGATCAGTGGCAACAGGATACAAAGGCATGTGTTGTGCTATCCCTGCAGGAAAAATACTTTCATCAACTAAACATCAAAGGATTTAAATTTCATGACAGTTCTAGTTACAGTAATCATTGGCTTGAAATACTGCCCAAATACAAAAGTTGAATTCATAGATATTATGAAGATAATTTTGCTGAAACTTTGTTGAATTTTCAGAAATATTGTAATTTGAAGAACCATGGGTGTGGTGATACCCACTAACCTGATGTTACTGTGGGTTGTTCAGTCTGACCACTACTATCCTGTGTCGACGTGAGAGCTGACTGGACCATAGCTAGACTGGATACTGCTGAAGTAGAAGCTTGACCGACCGAGGAGACAACTTGAGGTAACAGGGATTCAATCTCAGGAATGTTTTGTGTCCCTGTCGTACACAACACTGCCATCCCCGATAACATGGAGGCAGACCGTCCCTCTATACAGCTACCACTTCCAGTCTGGCCGATATTAATGACATTCAAAACATTCTTGTTTCCATGGTCACTAGAAACAACTCCGATTCCAGTGACTTTGAGAGTATTTGGAAGGATTTTCTGAAGAGTTGAAGATTTTTTCCTAGCAATGCGAGTGTCTGAAGACTTTTTCTGCTTTGGAGAATGTGTTGTTGGCAACGAACTTAATACAGTATTGGCCTGAGGAGACGAAGATGTAGATATTGGATTAATGTCTTGGAGCAGACTAGTGCCGTGACTGGTGGTCCGAGTCTGAGATTGACTCTGCTGTAGGAAGGGAAGATTTGCCAGAGCTGCTAGGATATGAGGTGGGTAGTTGAGAGCCATCGCCTGCTGGAGGGCATTGTTGATGGTCAAGGCTGGTTGGACTCCAGTCTGACATTGAACCAGGGGAGACGATCCAGCATCCACAGAGGTCGCCGATTCCTGGATATTTTCATTATTGCTGAGCTGGAATGGAAATTGTCCGAGCGAAGCGATAGGGATGTTAGTCGTCGTGTATGTTGGTTGAACGGACTGGGAGAGTTGACTGGCTGTCTGACTCAAATTTGTGGAAAACGACCCTTGCAAGTTTAATTCAACACTGTGAGGCAGAGAAGAGATGGAATTTGTGCTGGGACTGTTGCTATACCGGAGTTGGTTGTTGTCCAGAGAGTCCACTGACAAGGACTGAGGTGTGCTCATGTCGCATTGTAGTATGGAACTGCAGTCGGCAGAGATAAGATGCAGATCCTCGCTCTGCATGAGATTCCTGTCCTCTTCCTGCGACAGCGAGCTCTGAAGCATGGCCGATTCTGATTCCTGGGAATATGATTGGTGAAGCATGCTAGATTCCGAGTGTTCGGAAAGAGATTGCTCGAACGCTGCATCAGCTTGCTCCGACATAGAGTGTTCCAGCATACTCCCGCTAGTCGATGTCTGAAGAATACTTGAATCATTTGGTGATGACAGTGACTGCTGCAGAATGCTTGTGTCCGTCTCCTGAAATTGTTGTTCCAGGACACCGGGATCTGTTTGGTGTGGGATTGAAGCCTGGAGCAAGCCTACTTCTTCTGCACTCTCGGCTTCCTGGGTGGACGGCAGTAATAAGTCGGTGGAGGTGACGTCACTGCCATGGCTACTGGCAGTAGTGAGGGGATCATTCATTGCTTGGGGAGACTTCAGTTACCGCTTGTATTAATGGCAGTTAGTTGCATCTTCATTGACACTTCAAGTGAAGAGGATCCCAGTCTACCTGGATCATAATTTTGGACAAATATTATTATTAAAACAACATCATGATCCCAGAATTATGTGGATGTAACAATTGTACTGTACTTTACTGTACTGTACATATAGCGAGTTGAATACTATCATACTTCATAGCTACTTCATAAAATATAAGTGCAACTATTTATTCAGAATCACACTAGATATTACTTGAAATACAACAAGTTGTATACTTTGTGTAAATCAATGGGATACACTGTGTATATGGGCATGGTGCCCATATAAAAAGAATAATAATTATGTTCAGGGGCCCATTGCACAAAACAGTTATAGCTACAATTGATTGCAAGTCAAACCCTTGGAATGAACCACTTTTATCACTGCAATAGTTTTGGTTAATCATATTCTCAATTATTGCAGTGATAAAAGTGTTTCATACAGTGGACCTACACTTAAAGCGGGTTCTGAAATTTTGACTTACAATCAATTGTAGCTACAACTGTTCTGTGTCCCAGATCATCAAATGCACATGATACATCGACTGCCTAGCAGTGCCAGACTAACAGAGCAGAGGAATCGGCAAAGGTGGAGATCAGGGGCCCCTTCTATGTTCTAGTGACCAATTTGCTAGATTCAGGGATAGGGTTAAGGTTAACACAGACATATGAATTTACATCTAACAACTAAATAATCATTGTTTTTGCGATGATTACTCTTTTATTCATGAAAATATCCAGGCTGTTGGATCAGCTGTCCACCCGTTGTACAATAAATTCCCATGGACAACGGCAGATCTGATCAAAACAGCACGTCGCTGAATAAAGTAATCGTACTAATACGGAGTAATTACTGCAAAACGGTCATCACAATTGATTTATTTGGTTCCAGAATGGAAGCCTAGATGTCTGTTGAATCATGAAGTACATTTTGCAAGCGAGATTCGTCTAACTTTAGTAATGAAAGTGACGGAGCCCCTGATCTCCACCTTTCCAGGGGAATCTTGATTCGCGACGTCTCATTGACACTGATGTTACGACAAAACCCCTTTATCCAATATATATTTAATGGTATTGATCTATTACGTAAGATATGAAAGAATCATGTGAAAAGCCAGGGGAATATTACATTGTTCCCTTATTTAGACGGCAATTATCATCATTAAGTGTAAGCTAAAAAAAAAACACACACGCTTTTCTGAAGTCGACGTCTTTTCAACCTTACGATCGGAAGAGTTCCGCCAAACAGACAACTAAATGCAAAGCATGATTTGCATGAGTTCGAGTCTTCATGGCATTTTTTGTTTTTATTTTATGGATTCTTTTTTATTTATTTAATCATTTTAATTCCGTTAATAGTATAATTAATGTGGATTCTATGTAGTAATATTAATTAGAATAAACCATAATGAAATAAACTGATTACAATAAAATATAAAAAATGTACCGGTAAATGCTCCTACTAGATCTAAATAATATATTTTAGTAGGTAGATAATAGTTTATAAATTATATTCATGGTGCAATTTATTATCGTAAACAATAAACAAGCATAGACTAGTTATATTTATTAAGTTGTTAACACAAAAAGAGCGTTAATTAATAGAAATGCATTGTGCGTACAAATAATACCTTTATTATTATTATTATTATTATTATTATTAGTAGTAGTAGTAGTAGTAATAGTAGTATTTACTCATATGAGTGGCCATATATATTACTGAATAATATACCTTGCATAATATCAGTTTTGGCACGAGTTTAATAAATTCAGGAATATATGAACACGAATGTGAGATCCTATTGTAATATCTATGTTCAGTGGCAAATACTATATAGTCAATGTATTGGGAACTGGGTTAAAGCACGCAGACAAAATATAGTTCGAAGTAAATGTGTATATATCAATAAATGATTTTGCATATTTAATTGAAAAATTCCTTTTATTCTATATCCGACAAATTAAGTCCCAAGACGAAGCTCTAAAAGAGGTCTAAAAAGACTTTGATATGGCGTATGAATACAATTACAAAAAAAGAAACATGTGTGTTATTGCACTACACACACACACACACACACACACACACACACGCACACACACACACACACACACACACACATACACACACACACACACAAATCAGCGCTTAACATTTTATAAAGGAATCATAACGTTTTACTAAAGAAACTCTGGTTCAACAATATGGCAGGTCGCCTATGCTTATTAAATACATCACTTTTTGTGTGTGTGTGTGGCACATAAACAAATTATCTATGCATTATAAAACGAATATATATATATATATATATACATATATATACTTGTATGTGTCATGACGGGGAACTAATCACTTTACGATCCCAATTACTCTGTATACCACCATCGTGGTTTTAATTCACCTGTATGAATACACAGACGAAAACAACCCCATGTCACGCTTCGAGAACGATATATCACTTGTACTACTTGTGCATGTACATTTATTTACTTGGGCTAGTGTTTGTTATGGCATTAGCTCGCTTATTCTGCTTGGATTGCGTCTGGTGTCAAACAGACAGAAATAGGACTGTTCTTGTGAAATGAAGGACTGCCTTGTGAAAGTATAGGTACGTATATTATGTATATTCAGTTTCATTGAGGATTTATATACACGGTGTATATACTATCTGTCAATGAGGAAGCTTATACGTCTTGTTCAATACGATATGCCTGATCATCCTCTGCTCAACAGTGATTTCCACTACTTCGTACGTTACGATCAATGGAAAGAAATAACATTCGCGTGATCAGAAAATGTGGTATTAATATATATTCATTGTCTTTAAATGTCGATTTGTGTAGAAGAGTCACATGGTAGGCCTACTGTATATATGTTTGTGTGAGTATTCTCTATATCTGATACTTATTGTAATATTGTATTGTAAACTTGTAATAGGTTTATATGTAATACCGTAGAAAGTAGTGGAAATCACTGAGGGGCCCGGATTATATGTGAAGTAGGTTTATGTATTGTTATACTAGTACCCGGTATTGCAAAAGTGGAACGACATAAATTCAATCCTAACGTTATTAATACTATTAATATGTATGTACTGTGTGCTCATTTGATTTGGTTGTAAGCACGGTAATTTATTAAAAAGACAGTTGCAGCGGTTTCAAATATATATCCGTATTTAAGTCCTATACTAGATTTAAAACCTTCATCCCTGTCCCAAACCCCAGTCACGTCTCAGACGAAAGCTAGGCTTCCAGAAAATCACATGCATTTGTAGAGATTTGGAATGGACCAGAAACACACGGCCCACAGAATAGACCTAGGAACGGTGTGTTAATCAACTAGAACTATCTTCTATATTAAGAGATTATCTCTCTTTTGGATTTGCACATATTCATATCATCTTCTGAGAACGGATTAAACTGCTATTTGTTTGTGACATACTTACTAGAAAGATATGTGACATTAGGGACTATTATGTAATGTATAAATATATATCACATCTCAGTTAGCAAGACAAATAATACATGGAGTATCCACGATATCTCCCAGCTATACGAGTATGTATAAGCATGTGTCATCAATCTTATAGATTAAACATAACTATACATTTGAAAAAGATATATGTATTCAATAATATTAATATAACGCCACTATCGCATGCATGTAATCTGGATGAATTCATATACATGTAGTTTTTTTATTTGTTATTGGATCGACGAGCAGCACGAGTAGTAGACATTGCAATTTTTTGTATTTACCCTGACGTACATATTAACAATTTGACAATACAGACTTCAAAATACCACGAGAATTTATTTTATTTATAAAACGCATTTATCTCTATAAAGATAACTAACTAAATGTAGACGTAACTAAATTGCCGCTACACTGCCCTCCGATACAAAAGACGACTTCCGCCAACGGGTCACGCAATAAATTCACTTTGTAGAATACCCGTGCCAGACGCCGATGGAGGTAGATTTAGTTAATCCAATGCCAGTGATCACTAATCCCCAAGTCTCTGCTTCTTGACTGAGTGTAAACAATTACTGTGATTGGCAGACGTTGCTAAGGCGGGATCCCGGTAGCCATTAGTGGGGTACTTAACAAAGCCGAGGCTTGACGAACACGGGATCTATAGTATACAGTTTACATAATCACTGTTTTGTTAACACTATCAAGTTTGAGTATATTTTTTCCCCGTTCTGGTTCGATAACGGAATTAATGCATATATTGCGTAAAAGTACTACTTTTACATTTACGCAATATATGCATTAATTCCGTTTTACTACTTTTACTTACTAATATTAATATTTGTTAAGAAATTGATCTATTTGAATCTAGATGTTTTGAATTCTGCCTTGCAAAGTATTACAGTTGATTTTATATGCTTTTATTTGTATACATATTTCGTTTTTTAAAACCTATTTTTCATACGCTCTATGCATGTATATAGCTATCCTTTTTAAGTCGTTCGAATTAATTTATTTACATGGATACATTTATTATACAACCCGCCAAGCTTAAGAAATGTGTTTAATATTTTCAAGCAGTAATAAACGTTCTGAAGAATAATAAATATTCATTGATTTTCTTCCTTTATGATAGTTGTGATAGGTATATAATTGGAAAAATTATTACGCAAGAATGAAAACAGAACTGATTACTATGCTGTTAATAAGCAATACTTATAATGTTGATTCTTAACGGTTGAATTGGAAACTATAATATAAATAATTAGCTTATTCTCTCTGTATAGGTGAAATAGGTGTACGTTCTATATAACTATAGGAACTCACTCACGCGTAATATAAAGACTTACAAGTCATATATCCCACCGTTAAATCGAGTTTATCAATAGGTGTTCCCCATTGTATGGTCAAATCATGGCCTGCTGTGTACGGACTACATTATGTTGTCCACAGACAGAACACGGCTATAGACGTAGTTGAACTCTCTATATCAGATCGGGTGTATTTCTACAGCCGTTTGTCAACAGGGTTTTGTGCGAGTGCCATGTAAAAATCTACAATGAAAGTACTTATGTTAACCCTTTCAAGTTTGTAGATCGATACCATCTCAATTTCAGGTCTCCGTGAACAATGAGCGTCGACCAAGCAAATGTCTTAGCTTGGTATAAGTAATCAATTTTAACACGCTTTGAACTAAAGATATGGTTAACTTGAAATAGAGAATAATGTCAGAGCTTGGTGAGAAAGGGTTAAAAACGTTATTGGTCTCTATAGTGTATCCACAACCATAGGTATTAGTCTGACCCTGAAGGCAGTAGCTACACAGTTACCGAATATTATCGACATTTTAAGCATTAATATGGATTAAGGAATGACATTATGCAAGATTACTGTGTATAGCTAGATTTTTTTTCACGATTCCCATTGTAAGTGTTAACATGACTTAATACTTTCCCTGGCTGTTTTAACAGAATTATGGCTAATACGAGCTCTGTTGTGATTCTACTGTTCTAGGTATACTCTCCAAATGACGAGTACGTCCCCCTCGCTGGAGCCACACACAAACAGAGATGAGGTATATGAAGTTAAGAAGACATTGGACACCTTGAAGAGTCAACGTGTAATCGACCTGCATACAACTCTGACATAGCGAAAACTGGAGTCGCCCTAAACCTTTCAGGATGCCTGTAGCTGTCCAGAAAAGGGTGATGTTCGCACCAGACACTCTGGACAATACTCCACGGAAAGACGGCAATTCCGTGATGTTCCAGACATTGGTGCCTCGCAGAAGGGTGGACAGTTTCGGCAGAGACACCACAAGCCGCTCGGATTTTATGTTCTCTGCCACCCTTTTCCCGACCGGAGTTCGAGCTCCGGGCCTTGAGGAACTTCAGTGGAGATGCGACCGGGTAAGTCCGAGGAGTGTCCGACACTCGTCACCGCGTGTCGTACCGGTTGACGACTGTCCAGAAGTAAGTCCGAGGGTTCTTTCGCTCAGGAAGAGGAAAGAGAATACTCCTGACAGTACGTGGTCATCTAGAGAATCTAGTAGACTATCAGTATCCAGTTTTCGATCATACAAATGGGCGCCGCTAGAGTCGCCGAGAGACATCAGAGACCCTCTGTATATGAACACGTACTGCTCAAGCGAGCGTCCGTTACGTTACAAGGAATCGACACTTCCACGTATAACCAAGACCCGCCCTTGGTCAGTCGGAGAGTCGAACCCGTCGAAAAGGTTTATGAGAGTTGACCCTCAGAGGAGGAGCACAGAACATCTGGACAGGAAGTTGCATGTGATACCATGCACGCGCAAGACGAAGGATATGTTTCACGCTTCGATGGACAGATCCGACACGGGCCAATACTTTGAAGTGAAACGTGTGTCTTCTGATCAGAGAAACAAGCTCAGGGGAAAGGACGGATGTCTGTATTCTCAAGTCCGGCAGTGTATCAGACTCATCAAGAATCAGGAGCGCGACAAGAAGATAGAACGACCTATGAAGTCGGAGGTGGGAAGGTACCGACCTTTCTCCACCACACATATTCGAACCCCATGCTCATCCCCACAACCTCAGCTCCTGTACAAAGAGCAAATGTCGGCAGAAACGTATAGAGAGTACGTTATGGCAAAGACGCTTCAGAGCCAGATCACGATCCCCAAATCTGCCGGGACTGTAATGAGTGGCGTGGCGGCGCGGAACAACACCGTGGCATCGTCGTACCACGACACCGAGTCTCGGATAGTCCAATACGTGGCTGACAGCAACATGCCGGACCTTGATATCAAAGTGGACTCTGGAGAGAGTGATGACTCGGACGTAAGTGAAGAACACAGGCGACAAGCTAAAACCGCAATAGGACTGGAGATACGATCTGTTACAATAGTCCCACCAAAACAGTCCAAATCCAGAGCAGTTGATTCAGAAGCTGACACACCTTACCTCATTACCAGTCCCAGGAAGTGGACTGCAACCAGTGCCCCGAAAGAGATTAGCAAGCGCCGTGAGAAATCCAAGACCGGAAGTGACGAGGGAGCGCACATCGACCTTGAATCAAGACCAGCCCCAGAACCAGTGGAGATCCAGTTAGATGAAAGCGGGAATCCGACCATCTGGCAGGACACTGCTGATGATGAAACTGAACCGGAACAAGATGTCATCAAGATACCTGCCGCCACGACGGCGCACAGTATCGACGGCACAGAAGACACGGACACTCATGATGAAGGCTGTTGAATGTTATAGTGAATTCCTACAGAGATTATACTAACACCGAGGCAACTGCATCTTCGAAGTCATCAAACATCATTCATTGACTACGTTCATCTCCGAACCCAAACACCTCACAGTGACATCCACTACGGTGTATGAGAAGCTTGTCCTACATATCTTGGAATGAGACTGATCCAGAACGTATAGAAGCAACAGGTTAACACTGACACCACACAGAACATGTACAGGATGCCATCTTCGCGATCTGTGAATGTGTGTGAATCAAAGAGGACTAGCGATTGGAACTTAAGGTGGACTCACACAGGTCGATCGGTTGTAACGATGCAATGAATCGTACCGTGTGAGCGTACCTGCGATGCGATTCGTAAAGACCGAGATTGCATGACTAGGACAAGTTTTACTCGTACGACCAATCGAACTGGACTCGTCGTACAACCGATCGACCCTGAAATAGCTTCTCTTTTGATGGTTTAGTGTATCCGTGTATTCTTCTTCAATCGTTGACACTAGCTAGTATCTTGGAATAATATGAACAGATACCATGCCGCAGTCATTATTCACAATACATTCCGCAACCATTATTCATCGACAGTTACCGCAGCCGTCGGGTCAACGTCATGATTCTATCTGGGTGGTTTTCAGTTCCGAGAGAGACTTCAACTGCAGATGATCGACAACACCAATGAATATTTATTATATAATATACAAAAGAATGGATACTCACGTTTGATAGCAGTTTAGGCCTAGGCGGACCAGTGAGAAGTTAGAACATCTTCCTCCATACACACTGTATATCTGTGGAAATTCAGATGTTAAGCATAGCCATATTGTTCCTATACTCTGTATAAACATGAAACATTCACAAGTTAAATGATAAGCTGTTGTATGTAGACACGTGAATATTAGTCCGTTCACCCATGTATGGACTTTCAGTTTTACCTCAGAAGTGCAAATGTGTCCGGCCACCGCTGAATGCCTCCTATACGCTGTGACGTACGGGTACAGTTGTGTACTTACATTTGTTATATATAGTAGTGTATAATGAATGAATGAACCATCTTTATTTCCTCCAAATTTTCGGAGAGTATTAATTAAAAAACCGAGAAAAAACATCAATCAGTCATATTGAATGATGTGGTAGGCAAACATATTACAGATATTATATTGATTGCAGGTTCCGTGAACTTGCGCATTTAGCTGTAATTTGTAGGGTTAGTGTGCACTCATCAAGGGGCATAGTATTTACAATTGGTGTAATTCCTCCAAATATTGTTACTAGTAGGATTTCATAATTTTCACATTCCTCAAATTTAATGTACTGGCTTAAACATGGTCATATAGAGATTCAAAGTACTTATTTCTTTGCATGATAAGGCTGCTACAATATAGTATTTGGTGCTTCACAATGTCATCACATACAGAATCACACAGAAGGCATCGCCCTTGTGTCATTGGCAGTATTCCTAGTTTTAACAATGGATATATCGGTTTAGCATCTATTCCGTGCATTTCACATAGGGTCCACAGTCAATGGGATAATAGTCGTTCATGTATAGAGTGAAATCGTTTCAAGTCAGTTCGCGATGCGATGTTCTCACTCCACGTACTATTTTCTGATTCACTAATGACACTAAATACTATTTTATCCCAGATCGCCTTGTTTGGGAAATGTCCTTCAGGATCTGTCATTATCAGCTAAACTAACAATCTAGTATTAGCAGTCGATGTTTTCTTAGTTCTTCTGTCGTCCGGTTATCTGAATATAGATTGTACCTAATTTGTCTAATTGGTGTCCGGATATGACCGACCGGAAACGGAAACCGAATTTCCGGTTATCTGAGTCATTTTATATAGAAGATAATTGGTTCCCGGTAAAAAGCGTCCGGATAACGAGGGAACCGGATATCTGAAGTCCGGGTAAACGGGGGTCGACTGTAGTATGTCTCTATTACTAGTATATCAAATACCCCATAGTTCTTAGCAGTCTTCAGGAGATCATGGACAACAGATGAATTCATGATATTTTGACATACATAATGTCCAATTCTCATATATATAAGTTTGTACTTGTCGATTGTTGCTTCCATTGACCAGAGTCTTAGAGTTTGTGTTGTGACAATACTCGGAGACCTATTATGAAAGTTCTGTATTAAACGTGCAAAATAACGTTGTAGTAGCTCGAATTCACGGAGTTCCGACACCCGCATATCCTGCCACAGTTCACATGCGTGTATGGCACCAGGGAGTATGACCCTGCGCCATATCGTAACACAACACATGGGACTGAGGCCTCCAGCTTTCAGCCCTCCATCGCTCAGGGAACTTATAGTCCGTTTCGCTTTGGAACAGGCTCGAGTGGTTCTCAAAGTTGGCTTGGTTGTATGTAGAATAAACCCTGCATATCGTGTTTCCGTTTTGACAGGCAAAATTATATCATGTAGTTTGAATGGGCACTCAGTGTCCATTCGGTGACCGCCTCTGAATAACATTATACTGCTTTTGTGTGCGTTGTAGCTGAGTCTCCACATGCACGCATACTGGTGCACTTCATAAAGTCCTCTGTGCAAGCCTGTACGAGTAGAGCTCACGATGGTGGTATCATCAGCCAAAAGAACAGCCGGTATATGTTCACCACCGAGTGGTGGTGCTGGGGTTTACTGCTTTGACAGTCACTAAGTTCGGCAGACTGTTCCCTCCTTGGGAAGCATGCGTCTCACAGCATGGAGCTGGAGAGCGTTGTTCACCACCGATGACAAGTCCACTTTTTATATTGTCGAGACATTTGATAAACTGTTCAATGTAGACTAGGAACATCCAAACTGACAGTACCCGGCCTTGTCCGACTCCCTGTTTAACTGGGAAGTATTGACTTGTGTGTCCATTGGACTTCACACAGGTCTAGGCCGAGTGGTATGGATGTACTCTATCAGTGTACTGCAAATATGTTGTATAGTGTGTTACTGTGTATTACGAGTGCGAGTGTGTACACCAAGGTAGCTGTTTGTGTGTACGTAATAGATGTGAGTTTCCAAATACACGTGCCAGTTGAATACACACACTATTAAGGTTTGTGCAGACCATTCAAATTGACCTTCTCGATCTTTTCTGACATTAATGTTTTGTCGAAAAAAATTAAGATTAATGCAAAAATAGTCGATGTTGTAGTAAAGATATTGTTAAATGTCATAATGAAAGCAAGGACATCAGGTAAACTAGGTCGAGAAGCTCTGACCGTTATTATCTGAGGGTCAGAGCTTTTCGCAAAATCTCGGGTCTACAGGTAATGCTCCAATATAATATCCATTACGTTACTGCACTGTAGTCTGCATGTTTCATCGCAATGACCGAATTCTGTTGAAAATGCGTTTGTCACATGTATATTGTATACGTATTGGATCATGGTTGTTTCAATAAAACACATTTCTCAAATCGTTCAGCTTATACTAAAAAAGAACCGTGGGATATTAATATATAGCCTACTATTAGTGAACTATGTCGTTGACATGGGTTTGTTTTCTCTAGACCGGAACCTTTTAGAAACACCGGAAGCAATATTATGGTAGATCTCCTTATATGGCAGACTGTGCACTTGTGTATATACAACGGAGAGTGTCCGCCATTCTCGTCATCTGAAATTGAAGGGATTGGGTCTTGATTTTGACACCCCCTGCGAGTGTTTGCTGAATATTATGGCTGTACTGCAAAATGTCGGGAAGTGTACTTGCGATCTCCGTCTTTCAAACGAAAGTAAACGTACTATCTATAGTAATTCTTAAAATACAAGAATAATAACGTCAAGTATATTTTAAAGGAAACTAACATTTTATACACGAACAATTTCTACATTAAGTTATTTAATCAACGACTAGGTCTAAATGCGACATTGTGTATTTGATAAATTCGTCGTTGGCAATGCAATTAAATTATCTAGATAAGATATAAAATGTATGAAAAAAACTATACCATTAAACAAATACAATATGAAATTCATGAAAAACTATACCATTAAACAAATACAATATCTATACAATGGTATGGTATGTTCCCAATATATAAATGGCTCTATGCAATGGCTAGTTACTGTTTCGAAGCATATATCGTGCCTATAGGAAACGTTCACATATTAATTATGGCACTCACTAGAACTACGAAACTGTAGGTATTCACTGGCAGGTATTGGCTCCAGAAGACTATCACGGAATGAGAAGTTAGTATCGCCGGCTACCTAGTGGGCGTTGTGGACGATTGTGATCCCTCGGACACCCACTTCCTGCGGACCCGAACGTTGCGGTATTCACAGGAATGAGCCTGAAGATGACATCACCCGAAGTTAGTTGAATACTTATTGAAACAAATACAATTGGAAGATCATTTTAGGTATGGTGTCTTAAATGTATTGACAACGGTACAATCCCTATATGTAGCGTATTATGAAACAATCCCCGCGAACTCAGAATGTTATACAACGTTATTACAACGTTGTGTGAATGTTATATGTAATATCAGTAAAATCCACACGTTTTAATAACGTTGTATTACGTTATGCGTTTGCTGGGTATTAGTATCCATGCCATTAGCGTGATTAACGAGCAATTACAATACACAATGGAAATACCAATCCGATACCAAGGCCATCAGTGACAATACTGATAACATACACACTATAATATTTTATACCAGGCAACATTTGGAACACGCCAGACCGGCGAACACTTCTGAAGTTCCCCTATATGAACCGTAGGCCGAGGTACTCTATCGTAAATAGTGCTGGATACAACAGTCAGAGCTGATATAAACTGCGAATGATTGTCATCTTTATTTTGCATTGGTCTAGTTTGTCTCAGGATAAATAAAAAGCAAAAAAAAGCACCATATTCCAATGATATAGATCTATTATTGCAGAAACGGAAAAGTGTTACTCGCGTTCTCATTGGTTACTTTGGCTTATATACCGATCATACCAATTATCTTTTTCCACAAGTCTGGTTCTTGTTTCTTTTAATTGGGGTCGTTTTCAAGATTCTTTCACTTATATCACATGTCAGTTTAGGGCAGGCGGAAACCCGCAACATCCGTAGCCCTGAATGTTGCAGCAAACCTGCGAGCACTGGCTGGTACTGACAAGACCAAGGATGATAACTGCATTGTCACTCTACAGACATCGCATCCTATCACGAACATTGATGCCGGGCTCCCGGGGCATGATTTGAACCTGGAACCTTTGACTCCGAAGTCCAACGTTCTACCACTGCACTACCACCCGCCCTGGGAACAACGTGAATGGAGAGCTACGACTCTCGTATGGCTATGATCTTTTTGTAGAACAGGGCCCAGGTGCATTTTATGGCATAGGAATCATCATTCATCACCACCCATCAAATAATGAGTAACCCATCTACGCCTTTATAGATGAGTATTAAGTTGCATAATGTTGATTAAATATTAATAAAGCTGGAAGAATTAATTTCCATATTTTTCAGTTATATTTTTTTTCATTGGCAGAAATGCTCTAATTTTCACAAAAGCATCAAACAACAGACTTGACTTCATCCATTAACAAGGCACAAATGAGGAATGTGTCACATATTGATGACGAAAATGGGAGATTCCATATCAACAAATTCTTTAAAAATTTACATTGATTATCAAATATTTACACGAATATGTCAATTACCTAGTATATCTCTTTCTCAGAATATATTTTTTAAAATTCATAATAATTTAAATATCAATAAATGGACATATTTTAAGTTTATTCTCACTCAGATCTATACACAATATTATTTATTAATTTTCCTGGCATCTAGATATTAAAAAAAAAAGTGGTTAAAATCTGTCTCACAGATTAGATCTGCTAATCACCAGCTTAAAAATTCCTTGATTTAACATATAAAATGATGGCGAATCCAGAACTGTTTTTCTATAGAACTACCATATGGCAAATCCAGAAATATTGATACACGACTGTCATCATAGGACAAGTGGACACAAATCAGTGCAGTTGGCGCGGAGGCACTCGCAGGTAATTGACATCTAATCTGACTATGACTATTAATACAGAGCCCCTGATTGGATTAGCTGACGGGCCAGACAGCTCCATTGTCACAGCAACCACTAGGTACCTGTTTAACATACTGGAGTGACAGAGATGGCGCTAGACTGACGTAGACACATCTACATCGATTTGGAGACATCTACCGAATTGCAATAGAACTTCCAAGCAATAAATAATGGTAATGACAACATCGTATGTACTTTTAAGAACACTGTTATACAATGTCAGGTTAACTGTAGTATGAGTTCAAAGAAAAGCATTTAATTATATTATTACATAAACATAACATACTGTTGGTGTTAGCAATTCAGGTTAATCGTAGTAAAATAAGTTCAAAGAAAACCATTTATTATTATTATTATGTAAAATATAATATGTTCATTAAGCATAACAATTGATTGATTTACGCCACTGGACGAATATTTTGACCCATATGATACATTTTATAATAACAAATAACAAATTATAATAACAAATAACATATATGTCAAAATCAATATTAACTAGCAAGAATTGTACATAGTCAGATTTACTACATGATTTTAAGTGTTCATGGGTAACGTTTAAGCCATCATGATGATCAGAGAAATTTCTCTAAATAAATGACTATACTGCATCAATATTTGTTAATTATTATTGTTACATATTTCACAAAGTATTCATATATGCACATTTTACTTAAATACACTATATTGACATTACAAGTAAAATTGTATAAAACACATTAAATATTTAAATCATTGCTCACAAGTGTAATACTAAAGATGAAGAGTCGTGTAAATAGAAAATGGTCTTTCTACTCAATAATTAAATTTAACATCAACATCATATACTCATGATAATACATGAATTACAACGACTTCATTAAATATAGACTAAAGATTAATCCCCTTCTCAATGTGATGGGCTTAGTTCAATATTGCAATTCTGAGAATTTAGAATGTAGTTGCTATAGTTTGGCATGAAATGCATTGACAGCTCTATTTGGTTGATTGTCTTGGTAAATACTTTATGGAATGACAAACAAAAAACCTTCAGTTTCTTATTTCATTCGACCTACCTAAATTTAGTTTTTACCCTAAAATTAAAATTCCATATTAATAATAAATCTTTATATAGCTACCACTAAATATTTTGAGTACTATTTTATGCAGAGGGGCGATGTCCGAAAGATGGAACAGGCAAAATGTTCAATGTGCACGTGCTAGTGTGTGAAGAACAACATCAGCACGTGCAAATTGAGCCTTTTTTGCCTGTTTCATCTTTCGAATGATGCCCTTCTGCATAAACTAGTACTTACTCCAAATATTTAATGATAGCTATATAAACAGATTTTTGTATTAATGGTGCACATGGTCAAAACACATTATTTTTTTTAATGTGGGTAGGTCATATAAAATAAGAAATTGAAGGTTTTTTGTTTGTCATTCCAAAGCATTAAAGTATTTACCGAGATAATCTACCAAATAGGGGTGTCAATGCATTTCATGCCAATCTATAGTATATTGTTTAACCTTCATCCTACTGCCGACAACTACAGATGCTCATGGATAAAACTTTGATTATATTACAAGACACATACAACACCAAACCATTTTTATACCTGTCCTAGAATGTGGGGAAAAAAATATCACAAACTATAGTTTATCTCTTCTCTTTTTCTTGTTTCCATGGTTATGGGAACAACAATGGCCATTAAATTAACATGCACAAAGGCCATAACATTAGTTATTCTATAGCAACCTTAGTTTCCTAATCAATTACATAGACTAGACTCTACTTGTTTTATCACAGTTCTATCACAGTAATTTACATTGATTTTAATAATGCACAATTAGAATATATATGCGCACACAAAACAATCACTATTAAAATCCATTCCAATTACAACGGTTCATTTTTTCATAAAACTTCAAAGAATTTAATATTTTCAATTGGATTTCGGTGTTTTTAGGATTATAAACAATTGATTTCGGTGGTTTTAGGATTATAAACAATTGATTTCAGTGTTTTTAGGATTATAAACAATTGATTACTCATAGACAGATAAAGTGCACCTGTTCTTAATAGTTCTAGCCCATTGGTTGGTCTCGATCAGTTTCACATAAAATGCGAAACGGTAGAAAAGAGAGTATTAACAGCATCCATTTTTATTGACATTGACACGAAGAGGCTTTTGTGAGTTGGTTGAATCACTATTGTTAGGGCCTAAACATGCATGGTTTAAACATACGTGATATAACTATCAACAAATGTGACTTTATGATAAAACACATATGACATCACCATCACAATATAGATTATTCTTCCAAATAATATAGAGGTTGCGTTCTTAATTAGAAGACCATGAATATTTCAATTTTCAACATAAATATGATATGAAGATTGAAATATTTCAAAACATCTACAGGTGAGGTACAGGAAGAAGAATGGCACAAGATTTCTCAATCGTAGTTCCAAAATTTGGTAGATAGCTTCCCCACAAAATTTCTGCCAGTCCTTCATTAATTTTGTTGAGTATAACAGAGACTATAAAAGCTTCCTGCACACATGTTCATGCATCCTTAAGACTCAGTGATGACTCTTTCATATGCTACCATTCCATGCCCGTATAGGAAAAGTGAAGGGCCTGCAACCCACCTTCTTGCACATATCATATCAATGAAATAGGACCATGCCAATCCTGCGATTCGAACCTGAGATGCTGGATTTTGAGTCCAACGCTCTACCAATTGAGCCAATTGTTCTGGCTGAGACCAATAGGAGCATCTTATCACACAGTTCTATATTAACAAAACAAAAGGACGAAGAGAAGCTTTCTGATTGGCTAAATCTACAAGGCCATTCCTCCACCTACACATCCACACACACCTATCAAGCCATCTACACATCCAGACACCTATTAAACCATCCACACACCTATTAAAGGTTTGTTTACATATTTCATGGTCAAACATATTTTTACATGAAAGTATGTACATTTGATGTGTCTACACAAGTATAATAGGTAATCAGCTAAATTTTTTGCATATCCCACTGGTTTTCAATATTTTCATATTTTATTATGTTTTAATATTTATAATTACGTAGCATTAATGGTAGCAGTAGTCATGGAAGGTTATTTTGACAGTGTTCAATGATTAGAGTTATCTCCCTGAGTCTATTAGACTATAGAAAATTGTGATATTACAGTACGTTACCAACTGATTATTCAGGTTTTTCCGGAAATGTAAACTGCAATGGAGTTTTACCTATCCTACAGTAATGAAAAGATATTTGGAGGTACAAAAGTGATTATATGTATGCTAACTTTGCATTTTCAACTCAAATTGGGTCCCAAATGACAACTTAATCTGTGATTGTATGCCTTTAAACCATCCACACATCCACACACCCACACATCTATTACACCACCCACACACAGCAAGTCAAAGACCTTACAGATAACACTCTCTTGATCAGACAAATAAATCAATTTGAAAAGCCTCGTATCATTTCCGCTTGGTTCCAATAATTTCTTAGACCTGGCCCCGATTTCTCGAATCAAACTTGAGTTTGAGATAGTGCTCAGCTGAGATTTCTCCTATTGACTCCGTGCTGTAACTTGAGTAAAATCTCAGCTGGGTTTGAGTTTTTACTGCATAACATTGTTGTGGGAATATTTCACTCATAATGGGGACATGCATGTAACTCCAATTTAGAAATATTTATTTACTGCAAAACATTGTTGTGGGAATATTTCATTCATAATGGGGACACAACTCTGATTAGAACTATTTATTTATTGCATAACATTGTTGCATGAATATTTCACCCACAAGGGACATAACTCTAGGTGTTCTGACTGACCTCTCAAAGCATCAGGTCGCCAGCCCACACACGACTGGTCAAGTCAAAGACCTCGCAGAATAATCTCTCATTTAGACTGGCGAATGTAATCAACCATTCAGTCTGGGTCGACTGGGCTCTGGTCGTAACAACTGTTACAGGAATCACATAAACAGAATTACAGTGTTGTAATGTGTGAGGGTACTGGGGCAGTAGAGTCAATGGGGTTATGTAAGCAGTGTTGTGATTGGCCGGCCAGCAAATGCAGTGATGTAAGACATGTTATGACTGGCCAGCTGCAAGTATTGACTGGAAATCTATTTTACTATTAGTACAATTCTACAGTTAAGTAACAAATTTGACACATCCCGAATGTTGCTACATAAAGAAAAAAATAAGAAAACTATATATAGGGTGTTATATATAAAAGGCTGTATATTAATATTTATTATTATTTGGCAACACCCATTACTTAGCTCTGTTCATGGCTGCGTAGTGAGTACTATCAGTGTACCAAAGCATTATCACTACCTGGTCATAAACAGGGCCCACTAGCTGGTCATAAACATGTCCATGTCTATTATTGCTTTCTTTTTACTTGGTTCCCGACTGAAAGCTTTTTATTTTATTAATGATTTAGTTGTAGATATTCATAATGACTAATCACTGTAAAATATATTTAATATAAATTTATTAATATCTAAAATTGAACTATTTATTCAAGACAGGTGGAGGAATATATATTGCATAACATAATGGCAATTTAGTAGCAATATCCGACACCAATTTCACACTTGACAGAGTTGGCCACTGCACATTCTATTAATACATACTCAACAAAAGAGGTTAAGGCACATGCATAATCAAGATTGTTGTCAGTGCCACCTGTAGACTGAGAGATCATCTAATTGTTCTAGTAAATACAATCTCAAAACTGGAACCATAATTTCTCAGAATTATTTACATTTATTTTCATCGGCCATGTTTGAATGTATGCTATTATTACAAACAGGATTTGTTATTCAATAGAAATATTGAACATAGTTGGTCAATCAGAATGCACCATAACAGGCTGGTGACCTAAAGATTTAATAGATCTATAGATTGTCCAGTAAAATCTCAAATCAAATACACGATCATAAATTTCATCATTTGAAGAGAACTTGCACCTGCTTTTCTTCAAACAATAATAACTTTTATCAGCGAATTTTTTAAATCATAAATTATAAAATAAATTCAAAATTTCCTGAACTTCCATAACATACGATAGATAATAATTTGAATAAAAATTCAACTTTAATTTGATTGTGCTTTACAAAATTTGGTTAATTTTCTAAAATGCTTCCATATGGTGTTGTTTGTACAGCTGGAAATGTGCCATAAACTTAACAAATGATCCGTAACTATTTCCATTTTGATATATTGTCATAATCCATAAATTGCTACGGGGCCAGACAATCTCCCTGTGGGAAACCATTTTCAACAACATCATTGAATCTGATTGATCAATTAACAATAATATTACCTGAAAATATGTTTGATAGGATGCGATGTCTGTGGAGTGGCAATGTAGTTATCATCCTTGGTCTTATCAGTACCAGCCGGTGCTCACAGGTTTACTGCAATATTCAGCGCTACGGATGTTGCGGGTTTCCTGCCCTAAACTGACAAGCAGCTCTAAACCCCAATTAAAAAACAAAACAAACAAAACAAACAAAATGAAAATATGTACATTTAACATATTCAAACAAGTACTTTATTCAAATAGCTGAATATATTCACCATATCCTAATTATCAATATTTTAAAAATAACTTAATTATTTCTAGGTAGCAATAATACTATATGGAAAATAGAGTCATATCGTTCTATGCAACATATTATATTTCAAACTCATGGTTGTCATTCCCCAGTTTAGTAAAAGAACCTATAGATAATTATTAATATCATCATCATGTTTATTTCATATCAGTGCAGTGATATATGACACAATATCCTGCTATATTTGCACCACAGTGCATAGACAATCAATAGCTTGCATGCGAGTAAGATTACGTTTGTTACATTCACTGATTGCCTAGGCTATTGCACCACCAACTGCACATTCCATTCATATATATACTCAACAAAAGAAGTTAAGGAACACATATAATCCAGTGCATTCTTTCACATATGTCATGGCTTATCAGTTTAGTGCAGGAGGAAACCCACAACATCCGTAGCGCTGAATATTGCAGTAAATCTGCGAGCACTGGCTGGTACTGACAAGACCAAGGATGATAACTGCATTGCCACTCTATAGACAGAGCATTCTATCAATATCACGTCAGAAACGCAACTTTTATGAACATTGATGCCGGGCTCCCAGGGCAGGATTTGAACGGGGAACCTTTGGCTCCGAGGTCCAATGTTCTACCACCCGCCCCCAACAAAATATGGTAAAAGACACATATTGAGTGTACCTTTATGGTATGGAGTTTGGTATTATTAATTTAGTAGTAGTAGAATTTTTTTTTATTCCTTCATTCATTTACCATTTCATTTACAATCATATTTTGTACTTTCATTTGGTTGTCCCCAATTATATGAAATGTTCTTATTTTTCTAACAATTTGAATAGCTACAATAATTTTTCCTGTTCGAATTAGTAGGGTATTTACAGCAATACAATTGCATGTGCAATCTTTAGAGAAAAGTTAACTAGCTTATGGTACGTTCTGGATGAGCTTGTATACAAATATACTCATGTTAAACCCAACCAACTGAATTTTTAGCAGATATTACTTAATCTACTACAATAGTGCAAGATAATAATCTATAACGGTGCAGTGCACAATACAACGTGATAAATGCAGCAACATATTTACTATTTGGCATGCTTACTGATTAGATTGTTTGTTCAGCTACTTGTCTGACAATGCATGTAGCTTGCGCCATTAAGCATATGGCAAGGTGAACCATATTTCCTATGTTACATGACAACTGTCAATCATCTGATATTATTGCATTGGGTGGATCTTGTTTATCATTTCATTGCATTTGATTGCATTGGATGGATCCTATCTATTACTGCCTAGCACCAGTATGCTTCAACCTTATGTGCCATTAAGATCATTATGGTCATCTGAAGAACATCTGCTTGCTATTAAAACCTCTCGAACCAAGACATATGGAGAGCGGACCTTTCAGTCATCAGATCCATGCCTATGGAATAGTCTGCCATCTCACCTGCGATCCACTCAGCAGCTCTGTGCATTTAAATCGCTCCTGAAAACATACTGTATATGAACTGGTACTATTAGAGAACCAATGCTCCAAGTGCCGTCGAGCAACTAGCATATAGCTGGATACCAGCGCTTTATAAATGTATATTTTCATTGAATGATTGATTATTGCAATTGATGGATTCTGTCTATTATTGCATTGGGTGGATCCTGTCTATTATTGCATTCGATGCATCCTGTATTATTGCATTGGCTGGATCCTGTCCGTTATTGCATTGGTTGGATCCTGTCCAATATTGCAATAGAGCGCAGTAGTCTGCAGGTAGTGAGTCTGCCTCATAACCCTGTTGGTCCCAGGTTCGAGCCTAGCTATGCCATGTTTCTTTTTGGTGTTTTTTTGTGTTTTGATTGGGGTTTTAAGTCACTTTCAAGATTATTTCACTTATATCACGACTTGGGCAGGAGGAAACCCACAACATCCGTAGCGCTGAATGTTGCAGTAAACCTGCGAGCATTGGCTGGTACTGACAAGACC
>JAUTBT010005555.1:0-68211 GCA_032361225.1 Lepetodrilus schrolli
TTTCCTCCTGCCCTAAAACTGACAAGTCGTGATATAAGTGAAAGAATCTTGAAAGCGACTTAAAACCCCAATCCAAACAAAACAAAAAACGACAAAAAATGGGGGTGATCCATTGGTACGTGTATGTGTTAAGAAATTGGTGATGCCGTCGAAACAATATTCCAGGGTTCTACTTAGTATCAAGTACGTGAATGTATATGTATTTTACTGATGACCTTTCTGCCAGAAACTGAGCTGATCTGTCAGGTTGGATTGTTCCCGGACATAGACAGATCACAAGCTGGAGCACATCTATTGATCACATCCATGGGTCGCTGCTCACTTCGTCTCCTGCTTTGTTTGAAAGAACAATGTACGAAAATCAATACATGACTGACATGAACGTATAGCTGGAGAAATAAAACAACTGACTCAGTCATTTAAGATCTCTTGGGTTTCAACTTTTTACATTGAATGTTTTTTTCCCTCCAATTAATCATTGCGAATATGTAGCTAGGACTAGATAGTTTGCATTAGTCCTGCCAATAATTCATTTTTTCGTTTTATTTACTGTTTCTTTATATTTTGTAAAGTTATAATTAGATGTTTCGTCAATTTATTACCAAATGTACATGTAGTAAACAGTCAATACGAGGGTATGATCATTATGTCAAAACATGTATATTATAATGCCATAATTATAATATTAGATACACTCCACTGCCATAAGCATACAGAGCACCAACAATTGTGTATGCGGCCCTATATAAATGCATATATTATTACTACTATTATTATTATAAGTATGATGTGTGGCTTACCAGATGATTACTACTCACGAGTATACGTGTTACTTATCGCATTGGGACGGTTGGACACTCCAATTAGTTTTTACGAATGTGAAGGACTAATGATTATGGTCGCACTTATTAGTATTTATTCCGAAAGAAAGAATCCCTGAACGTGTGGACGAGATCACTATTTGGTAGCTGATTAACTCCTACTGCTTCTGTGGATATCAACTGCTCCAGAAAGTCTCAACCACCAGAAAAGAACCACTCGAAACTTGGCAGCCTCCCCTCGGGATGTTACTACGGCGAAGAAAGGGGACTGCTTTGACAGATATTCAAACAAACTAACCATTCTATTGTTTATAAAAGAATAACGCTCTGGTCAGTGAAGGTTGGACACTGGTCACGTGCTTCCGGACAATAGATGGCCGGTGAAGGGTTAAGAAATTAGTCCTGCTCGATGTGTCGTTGAGGGGGCTCGTTCTATTCAGAAAAGAACACACCAGTACCCGAATAACCGAATAACCATGTCTGGACCTAGAGCAACTGAGGAACGTCTAGCTGTCAATCAAAGCTACAGACTCTGCAAAAGATGACATAGGCATACTACTACTCCTCAAATGTGGGACTCATCAAATTACACCCTGAGTGTTTATAAACATACAAATAATAATTGTTTGTTAAAAATTTAATATTTCTCACAAATTCTTATCCTTTAGCTCTGTATTTTTTATTCTACAGATATTAATAACGTGAGGTTGACAGAACTTCATCACATATATGTAATATGATAATCCTGGCTATACCTTGAAATTGTAAACCCCCTTGACTTACATTTTGAATTGTCTCTTTATCATCATTCATTTGATGCTTTCATAGTAGTGTATGTATTCAACTGCTGCGTAACATTAATCGCGAAAATTACCATCCATATGCACAAAGATAAATATAATTCGTCATAAACCATTGATCACTTTTCTAAAACATGTCCACGCCAAAGCCAGTATCTTAAATAGTTCGTTGATATTTTCGAACCATCTTCTATACTTGAGAAAAGACTGCGTACTGCACCGTGTACACACAGTAAAACAACGATCAGTGCGGTGATCTCATCGACACATTAATCTGTTCAGTTCATTTATTCTCATGAGTCACATGGTGTGACATAAAGAACATACATCTAATTAATAAATGCAATGCATACCAGTACATCCATACCGGTAAATATATATATATATATATAATTATACATATACAATCATTTAAACAATGGTATGTTTCAGATAATTAGCAATCTTATACATAAGAGGCTTGTAATTACTATTCATAAGGTAGATAAATTTGGTAAGAGTAGGGTTTTTACTAAAGTATAGCGGTAGATGTGTTTTTCTTAATGCTAACAAATTAGGACATTCCATATGCACATAGATAAATATAATTCGTCATAAACCATTGATCACTTTTCTAAAACATGTATCTTAAAGCCAGTATCTTAAATAATTCGTTGATATTTTCGAACCATCTTCAATACTTGAGAAAAGATAGTATGCTGCAGCGTGTACAAACAGTAAAACAACATTGGTGAGTGGCTGATAGCAGATACTTAGGATCAAGGCGATCAGTGCGGTGATCTCATCGATACATTAATCAATTACCCTGTATGTGCACTTGTATAGAGGTGAAGATTTAAGCACACACACCGCGGTCATCATCACAGCTCCAGCTAACATCTCGTATGAAAACAAGTGGCTAGCCGACAAACGATGAAATCTCCGACAGATAAACTTGTTATAAGGGTAATTATCTGTGCAGTGAGATGTGAGATTATACATGCAACTCAGATATATAAACCTTATCGGTGTTCTATCAGACTAAGGATGTGTGTGCAGACATTAATATTATCAGGAGTGATTTGGAGAAATTCAGCCGTGTTTTATTTTTTTTAAATGGTAGGTATAAGAAGGTGAATACTAAGCATATGACTACAATACTAGACTAATGTTCATAAGAACAATACAGAACACAGGTATATACTGATTGGGCATGCTGTAATAGTCTAGAGATGATTTATGGTCATGCAAAGCCCAATGGCATTCCTGCCGAACCGTAAGCCTAAAATGTTGCTATATCTTAATAGCTATTTCATGGCTATACCTCGTGTTTAGTGCAGACACTTGTAAGCCGTCTCCATTTGCTTCTTATTGTTGTATTATATCTACATGACAAGTGTTGGTATATCAAGGATAAACGTATATGAACTGTATGGAAACGAAATGGATTCTCAGTACTGTCATAATGCCGGTGTATACGCGATATTAATCTCGACACATACTGCATGACGCATGATGCGCTGCCTTGGTGAACGACCAGGTATTGCAGACTGTGGAGTTCGTGTATTATGAAATACTTGAATACTTCCGTGTGTTGGTCGGTCTCCGAGTCAAAACAACTGGGATATCTATCTGTGGTTGTTCTGCCACATGGCCTGTGCTGCTTCCAGTATTCCATCTCTGCCCATGCCTTCTTCTGTAGACTCTCAGCGTTCAGATTACGATGTTAATTCCAATGACGTTGGGGGGCGGTCCCCCACGGAGAAGTTTGGCTCTGCAAGCCTGAGTGACAGTCCTATGATAAGCGCAATAGATTGCCTCGTGTGAAAAAAACACGGACGCGTTGTGTGTGAAATGAAAACATGTCGCTTTAATTTGTTGAGACGGTTTGAATGATGGGATGCTGGACTACTGTTCGCCCATGGGGAAGTGTTTATAAATAGCGGAATCTTATGGGAATATACACCATAGACGACCTGACAAGCAGAAGAATTTCGAAATTTGATAACTGTACCATAAAGGTTTTAAATGAATTGCAGCCATGAAGTGAATGCCAAGCGATAGCAAGCGTCGCATACTGAACCTATAGCAATTGTGATCGGAAAGACTTGCATCCAAATATCTGGGGGGTTTTTGGAAAATAAGTAAATTCTGAAGTGAAATAATTAAATGTTTGTATCATGGTTTGATGACGAGAAGTCGCTATTTTTTTGCAGATACAAGGATTGTGTTTCCTGGGAGCTCCCTACTTACATGAGGCTAAAATTAAGTGAAAATAAATTATACTACATGTATAGAGGCAGCCCACCATGAGAGGAGCCGACTACTTCACCTATAGCTACTTCAAAAGCAATAATTATTAATGTGTTGACATTTAATGAGGCCACACACAAAATTATTAAATTGTAAATATATTATTGAATATAAATATAGATTCCTTTTTAGTAAATCTTGCTTTCAGATTCAACAATCGAGGAGTCGTGTTCATGTCTATAAAAATGTGTGTGTGTGTGTGTGTGTGTGTGTGTGTGTGTGTGCGTTTGTGTGCGTGTGTATGTGTATTTGTATGTCTGGCGTTTGTGTATGTATGCATGTACATGCTTTCAAGAATAGATCGTCTAGGCTCTTGGCTTCGGTACAAGGGCTCCAAAACACTGCCTTTGTTGGGTCTGTCTCACAACACTAATAATGAAGTGTCGCTGTTTAGTTGTCAGGTCATCTTACAAATAAACGTTGGCCCCTTGTCCCTAACCTTACCCAACGCCGTAGTAAGAATGTTTGTATATTTAGCTCCGTTGGTTGACTATGGTGAAAAGCCCTTACGTCGTATTACAACACTACCACAGGCTCCTCACATCGCCGGGTTTGTTTGGGAAGCCGTTCTCTGTGAGTGACAGCCTGAACTCGACACGCGATGGGCCGGGCTCCAAACACCGCCTGCCTCACATTGACGGACTCCACTCACCGACTCGCCGAGTAGCACATGTCGAACACGCCCCCTCGCTATAATTAGTAGGTCACGTGCTCTCGTCACGGTGTGACGACCAATGAAACACACAGCTTCTAGGCAAGGAATTTATAGAGGTATTTTGTGTCATCAACCTTGCACGAGTTTCCAAGAGTGTTTGAGAGTTGCTGGGGACGGGTGTACGCCGACGTTCTTTCCACGTGTAGTGTTGTTGCTCAAAATCAGCCAAAATTTCTCCCTCAAAGTCCGAGGAGATGACTGCCGAGTCGCAGCCGAGTAAGTTACCGCCACAGCAAAGTCTGCCATTCCTTGATTTCCAGGAACTTTCCTAAAGTCACCCGTTCCATTAAGTGTCAGCAGTATCAGCACGGCCTGTCAATTTACTTCCAAGCTTTGACAGCTCGCCTAATGTACTAATAATTGTTGTAAATTTGTGTTTTTCACGATTTCTAAAATGTTGTTATTGCAGACAGCAAGCGGCGAACATCAGTTTGCGTTGGATGCGGCTCACAAATACAGGACCAGTTTATTATGCGGGTGGCTCCGGACTTGGAGTGGCACGCGGGATGTCTAAAGTGTGCGGACTGTGACCAGTATCTAGATGAATCGTGTACGTGTTTCGTGCGGGACGGGAAGACCTATTGTAAACGAGATTACGTCAGGTACGTGAACTCCTGACGAATTCAACAACGTTAAGATTCTTGCTTGTTAAACTGATAGGTGTCATACCCTTATGTTAACAACCCTGTGGTCTACTAAAAGTATATAAGTAGGAACATTCTTTAAAGTGAATATTAAAATAATTAATTTGCATTGAAACCAATATTCTATGCGGTATTCATTTTATAAGTGCTGTACATTTTTAGTAAATTCATTCTTATCAGACAAATTACCATTATTGTAAAGACGTCGAGTTCAACCAAACCTCATTTTTGATTGCCTATCATAAACACTTTAAAATTATAATCTAATATGTCAGTGAATATGTCTAATATAAAGCATATCCACTAGAATGGACAATTAACACTATAAATCAAGTAGTTCAAGTGTTTTTTTGGAAACATTTCTCGGCTTCTTAACTATTATGAGCTCAGTTGGATACCACCCCAATTCAGAAATGTGTGATAGGGGTGGAATATTACATACCCCCCGATGTTTTATATACTAAACCTGGTAGATAATGTCACGGTGACATTATTTAGCCAACTCGGTGAACGTTTACGTAAAGAATCATATATTCATAATGGCATCTTCATAAGCAATTTAACGGAGCATGTTGACCGGGTGCTTATAGAGGTACCATGTCTCGTTTTAAGGTACAATAACTCAAAGATTCAACAAACTATATCCACCTTACACTTTTTATCTCGTTAACAGGAATTGTTCTGTATAATGTTAATGTTTTGGATAATAGTATGGGCATGTTAATTTCAGTAATAAACCTTTGGAATTCATACATGTGGCTTCTATATATAGAGAGATAGATATGTATAGTACATAGAAATATATTGTACATAAGAAACGTAAATCTACAATGCTGTATATCAGTAAGCATTCTTGTCAAGTCCTATATAGTACTATAGAGAATTTACTTCAGATAATTATATATAATGTTTGCCGTTAATGAGCAATTCCAGTAGCATACCTTGTAAAGTTGCACGTAATTGTCATACCTTGTATAGTCTTATTGTCGTAATTAGGGACCGGTATCAACTGAGATAATAATAAAATGTAATGCAACTGTGAAAATATAACGTTCATGCTGAATAATATAGTACTAAAACTAAATAGTACGTGAATTGTAAATATGGTTGTTAATTGTAACAATAATGTAAATGATCAAAACGTACGGTTGTCGATGTTTCACAAGACTTAGGCAAACGCCAGGAATAATGACAGTTCACAAAATCAAATGTCCATTGGCAGTGTTGTAGTCAAGTTTATTTGTCTCTATGGTTTGTTAAGAAAAAATGAAGTACGCCTCATTAGAGTTGAGCGGACTATACGAAGGGTTCAGTCAGCCATTCCTTTCTCCACTGTTCTGTCTGTGCTGTATTAGCCCAGCTGTCTACAGACCCAAGTCGCGCGTCTGTTTAGGGGGATTCGAGGAACGAGACCGTCGCGAGTCCGTCTCATGTGGATGAGTTCAGTGTTTGAGTTCATCGTATCTTAATTAAAGGCCATGCTGTCAATTGAGAGTGAAAAATATGTTTTAGTTTCCTTGTATTGTCGGTGTAATATTAAAATTATATCTAAGTATACTAGCGTCATGTTCTTGGGGGTAACAACAGTGTGGATTCTGGGTTGTGATGTTGGGTTGTTCTGTTTGTAATATAAACAGACCAAGTTGTATATTTTTATAAGATAAAATAGTTGCGCTAATTTCAAAAGAAAACAGAAGTGTCAAAGATCGCGATAACACCACATGATCTAATTTATTCAATTTTCTGTTCTTATTTCAGCGTTGATAAATATGATAAGAAAATGTTGATAGATAGTATTACCTGTCACGTGCTTATAGTTTAGTTTCCTGGAATAATATTCAAAGCCATATATGAAATAAATATAAAATCAAATAACCAAACAAATCGCAAAGTATATACTAGTATATAAAATTAGAATATTACTAATATTAAATATAGAAACTATACAATTTAATTATATTGCAATTCTTCGTATATGAATATTATTATTAAAGTAATTATTGCAAATAGTGTCGTGTATATAAGTAAAGTAAACTATAATATTCAATGTTACTTTGCATGCAAAAGTTGACTATCGATAATAACGAAAGGGTGTTTTACAGTCTACGTACTAGTATTAGATTG
Organism: Lepetodrilus schrolli; assembly: GCA_032361225.1. NCBI lineage: Eukaryota > Metazoa > Mollusca > Gastropoda > Lepetellida > Lepetodrilidae > Lepetodrilus > Lepetodrilus schrolli. Next base: position 7,397 of record JAUTBT010005555.1, read on the forward strand.
TATGATGGGGTTACATGTCAAAACATCAGGTCAAAAAATTATGGCACGATCTATGAATTCATATAAAAATCCTTTTAAAGCAATTATTTTAATGACTACGAGGAGGAACGATTGAATGTTATTGATTTAATCAGTTAAAAGCATTATGTTATGGTATTCTGGCTCGCTCTCTCTCTCTCTCTTCTGACAAATCACTGACCACAACGTCTAGTGCGTATACCTTAAAACCACTCGATATATGGCGTAATATAAACACGCTTATACAATTTTAGAATATTTCAAATGATATTTATTACAATTCGTCATAAGTTAGTTTCGTGACGTTAAATGTGTCCGCGGTTTAACCCCTAATTGGGATAGATTAGGAATATTTCAAGCAACATTCTAGCTATTTATCTTTAACTAAAATCTTGTTGTAAATACAAATAAAGACTGTGTATACTACCTTCCTGTATTTCCAATGCTATTATTTTAACAGAATAAATTATATTTAATTAATCACGACAGAACATCAGATATATAAAGAACACTGTGCACATGGTTGCCTTCACATTTAGGAATTTTTAATTACGCAATAGTAGTTTCAACTAACCTGTAGTTCAATTAGCTGTAATTTGTATATTAGTTAATTAACCTTATCCTGTAAATGTGTGTATAGAATCGCATGATAAAAGGTTGAATTATGGGAATGCTTTCTCTTGTGATGATCAGGTAATTAGCGTAATTTGAGCAGTGTTGGTGGAAACACAATTGTCCACATCATTACGGTGTAGATCGATGTCAGGCTAGTCTTCTCACTGCAATGTCTCTTCTTCAATATTCAGTACAGTACGCACGCTAAGGTTAACAAGAGACTGATGCTATAATTACACTTCCAATATTATTTCTATATTTTTATTTAGTATTTTATTTATTTATATTTATATATTTTTTAACTGTTTACGTTTGTCCGTTGATCTTTATCCGAAATCAATCGATCACGGGTAAATACTTCTCTCGAATTTTCAATTTAAAGAAACTTCAAGTCTTCGTCTTCGGCTCTGCGAGGTAAACAGACGAATCCTGCAAATCAACACGAAAAACAACGTAATCGCTTTCTTAAATACGATAAATCTTTAATTGTTAGTCTCTGGATTCTAGGCTCCACTTCACTGTGGACGTGTGCGTGTTTCTGTCGTGACAAATCGTTTACCACCGAAATCGTTGCATGCATATTTGATAAAAAGAGCAGAAGGCAGATTTGTTTAACTAAAGCATTCCTATTAATTTTGTATGGTTGTGAGGATAGTGCCGTCATCAAACGATAAGGTTACAAGTGTTTAAATGGAGATTGCTCGAACAGGAATCTTCACTGTAGTTAGAATAAAATATAAACCTGACCCACAACAATGATAAAATCTATTCACCGCTATGAGGCGTTATTATTCATAGCAATCCCAAATATTATATAATTTGCACGGATATTAATATTGGTGGTATTTTGCATTACATAAATCACATTTGTTTTCATCAAACTCCTGTTTCAAAATATTTAAATATTGCAAAGTTTAGTAGGTAGGCATACTGGTACTTGTGTGTTTGCAATGTACAATAGTCGCGAATAATTTTATTACATGATATTAATTTGTGTATGAATGTTCATTTGACGAGAAACAAACAAGAAAATGATAATGTAGGGAAGATCATGATAACTTCAGTTAATTTCGTATTAACATATTTTCTACAGTTAACTAAATATTATTAATTGTTGCAGCTCAACTACAAACACAAATATAAGCATGTCCTAAATACTGAACGCATTTACAATCGTGAGCATTGTGGTTTTATCATACCCTTTCAATGATGAATAAAGGAATTAATTTACTAGAATGCTTTTCAAATAGAATAGCATTAATTCTGTATACTAGTATAAATACGGTTGTATCTTGGATACTGTAGAGTGATACGTATGTTAATGTGTTAGTTTAGTTATGCAAGCCTAGGAATTGGCGTGGTGGGTTAAGATTAGGAAGTGGCGTGATGAGTTCAGACTAAACAGTGGCGTGGTGGGTTACATTTGTAATGCTACGTATAGTACCCTTACATTTATTACATTCAATGTTCGATGTAGATATGTAAGGTATGCATATGTGTTTGAAAAATATAATGATATATGTTCATGAACATTTTCAACTTTGGTCATTATTTGTATGTATTTGTTGTATACTAAATGCTCATAAAGACTGACAGAATTTATTTTACTTTCAGGTTATTCGGGTCTAAGTGTTCCAAGTGTGGATTAGGATTCAGTAAAAATGACTTTGTGATGAGAGCGAAGACGAAAATATTCCATATCGATTGTTTTCGGTGTGTGGCGTGTAGCAGGCAGTTAATACCCGGGGACGAGTTCGCCCTCAGAGACGACGGACTGTTCTGTAAGGCGGATCACGAAGTAGTGGAACGTTCTGGACCCATTTGTGATCCCGGCAGCCCTCACAGCAATAGCGCCAGTGACAATAACAATGACAATAGCCGTGTCAATAACAACAAGAACAGTCACTCAGAAAAAAATGGAGGTCTTCAGCTTGCAGGTATTGTATACGTTCTGTTTTTTTATATTTTTTTAAAATATATATTATTATTGATTTTTTTCTCATCGACTATAGCCACCTCTTCAATAATGACACTACTATGTTGTGTAATAGAAGACACGGGCCTCATTAAAAGTATATATAATATTGGAACATTGGATTCTGTATACTGTATGTACTCAACCTTCGGTTCCTTCTCATGAAAATAATTCACATATTCGTCTATTCAGGTAAGGCTGTGTCTTTTCTGAACATTCAATGAGGGGAATGACATATGTCTTTATATGATGACTATGTTTACCTGTGCTTATCATCAGAAAACTAATAATGTGAGTAGTGTAATGTTAACCAATCAACTCCGACCTGGTGCTACCCCCTAAACTGATTTACCTACGATGAATAAATTAAGTAGTAGATTTATGCAAGGTGCCTTGTCAATAGAGAATATCGTTTTATTGTTCCTTATCGTTGTATATTAACAAATGTTTACATTTAACGAGATAAAGCAATTGTATTTCGACACTGTCAATCTGTCCAACCTGCACTGTTTATATCTATGTCAATGAAAAACCTATATTCATATATCACTCTAAGTAAAACCTAACTCCTATATAAACCTAACTCTATATAAAACTTATAGTCCTATCTCACTCCTTGTAAAATGTATATTCCTAACGTAGGGATTTTAAGCTAGGTGAAAGATTTATTTATTTCATCCGCTAATGTCGGAGATTGTCTTTCACATTTGCCCATTAGTGTAAGCCGATTCCTCATCAATGCTTAAAACAAATAGGCGCTTGGTGTATCGACATACACTTATTAAACCAAGTTGAATAATAATTCAGCAGGCTTCTAATTTTATCGAAATATATATTTTGTAAAATTTATAGCCGATTTCTCAAATGTCAATCTGTCGTGAAACAATCATCGTTTCTAAGCTTTCAAAAAGCCATTTATCTCAAGCGATGTTTCAAAAATCATTAAGATGTGTATGCGTTAGATAGGTAAAGAGCTTCTGGATAGCGAGCCTTTTAGCGGTCAGTCTGGCGGAGTGACACACGATAAGATAGGTGAATAGGAAGACGACATGAGTGTATTACTGCGCCAGATGATTAGACACCATCTGATCTAATCATGTCTCTACATCTTACCCATCTTTTACCCATTAACTCTCGATTAAGAGTCTTGCCTTTGATTTCATCAGCAAACCATGTAGGAATTATTGGAATAAATAGCACGGAGGGTTAAAGGTTGTCCCGTTGACACGCGTTCGAGAAGAAATAGCGAGAATATTTTAATCCCGGAAAGACGACAACAATAGTAGAATGGCCTTCTAATCTTGTATATTTGCATGCATCAGGGGAATTATCCTATGACAGGCGCGCACGATCGCGGTTTGCAAAGGAAATAAATTCCGATTATCTCTGTGGCAGATTGTATTTTCCTCTCGCCTTAATTTGCTTGTCTTGTCCCAGATGAAACTATTTGCTACACGACTAGTTATCAGATATAAAATGTGCGGTCCTCGACTCGACTGTCTGTGGACTCTACGTGTGAAAACGCGTAATTAATTCGGCCACCAGGGACACCCACCTCCCGTCCAAATGGGTTCAATGTGCTGCCTATCTTGCAATCTTTTCAACAAATTCATCCGGGACCATCTCTCCAGCCGCTGTTAGAAGCTCACACTTTGATATTTTGAGTTCCCCTAATTGATAATCGCCGAGTTATTAGTTTGGGGCAGTCAGTCTGTTGCCCTTACAATGGTCTACTGGTTATGACAGACAACAGTAGCATGTTCGATTGGTTCGTCGTCATTGTGTTATCGTGTAACTCGAAACCGTTCAACTGGGACGATATCGGACTCTAGACTTTCCTTGCACTGCCAGTGATGAATCACTACTGCAAACATGCAACTTTTATTACACTATCGTTTATTTTCATAAACCAATAAATAAAACAAAGGCTTCGTCGTTGAACACGATCTTCCCAATTCGAGATTAAACGTGATTGTGAAGTGTCCAGTTTCTACTGCTATCTACTTTCTCTATGTCTCGATCAAACTACCAGGCCGAACCGACAAAAACAATAACACGTTTTTTCTCTGTTTCCCTGTAATGTTCAGACGGTGTATATTTTCCGAAAGATACAATAGTCGCTAGAATTGTGTACTATATACCGAGGTGGAAACTCTCCCGGCAGTTATTGTAGAGACACAGACTTCAACCCTGGGGAACTGTAGATATGTACAATCAAAGGTCATGTAACTCGTGCCATTATTAGCCGGTAGATGGCGTGTTTCACCCCACGTGCAGTCACAGTCATCCTTCTAATCACCTCAGTAGGCACAAACATAAATCTAATCAACTATCCCATTCATCAAATTGTCTGCCCTAGTCACGTGATGTAAACATAACCTTCGTCAATCCCAGACTATTTGCAGTCTTTCATTTGAAGTCGAACGAAGACGTTACAGCATAAGTAAAACGAATGCTTTATTGTGTTTAAACACGAAGTCTTTTATAGAACTGATCGAAAACATGTTATTCATTATATCGGAGGTGGTGCGATCCAATGGTACGTACACCCAAGAAAATATCTTCATCACTCATTCATCGTCGTAATAACCTTTTAACCGGAAACAATATATCATACTGGATTATATACTTTGTATGAGAAGTGAAAACGTAATATACAGCATATGTATGACAAACATTCAGTAACGCAACAAACCGGCGAGTGCTGGTTGAGCGACGTGTTGCATGCGCTGTTTAGCTGTTTAGAGCTGATTCCGGGCAGTGTGGGTTATCGAAGACAGAGGGGGATCCATCACACCGATCTTATATCGCCCAATCTGTACTCTTGATTTGTGGAGAATGTTCTAGGGAAAGTCTTCACGTATTCGCGTACTCGGAAATCGAGATATTTATTTTTGAGATGTAGGTAATCATACAAAGTTTGCAAAAGTAGTTATTCAAATGGCATGGACCTGCCATGACATAAATTAACGCAATAAGCAGAATGTCTTTCGCGAAACCATTGGACATAACAACTAGTGCACCAGATCTATTACCTACGTCATGGCATCGCAACTGTTGACATGTATGAGTGAATCGTTCAGTACATCACAGTATTCAGAATATGCCTACATTCAAATACCACTTCTAGACCCTCTTCGCATCATCAGATTTCTCTTCATACCAGCATGTACACAATTACCTGCAGTATTACTCACACGGCTGGAGTGTCGGCCGTTGTGTTGAGAGTATAACATAACGTATTCTTCCATACCGCTGTGGGTGGTTTTCCTACCTGGAAAATAAATGAAAGTAGATAACCTCGTTCGTGCGATGGTTCATACTTGGCATTGACGGACATACCAACGAACCTTGAACGTAATCATTTTGTAAATGAGAATGTCAAAGGTCACGTCAAGATATTAAATCTGGGGTTAGCGTTATAACATGTCCTTAGTGTGTGTAGTTGTTTCTCGTTTAGCTTGTTAATACAAGCAATTAGTAATCCAGAAACCAATGTGGTTTCTTATCTAAACGTGTCGGATGGAATAAGGACTTATTTAACCAACTGTGTAAATGGTGTACGCAAGTATACCAGAGCATGTGTTGCACCATGTTATATGATGGATGGATGTATAGATATATCAGATATAACACCATGTTCTTCCTTTAGTAGATATATACTCACAATAGGAATTGTCACAATATTTATAATTTCAACGTCATTCCCAACGCTGTGTTTTACCTTCAGGACGAGCTGAACATGCAGGAAGTAAAAAGGGCCCACGAGCCTCCCATAAATCCGACCACAAGACCACGCGTGTAAGGACAGTGCTAAACGAGAAACAACTACACACACTAAGGACATGTTATAACGCTAACCCCAGACCGGATGCCCTCATGAAGGAACAGTTGGTGGAGATGACCTCGTTATCTCCCCGTGTTATCAGAGTGTGGTTTCAGAACAAGAGATGTAAAGACAAGAAGAGAAGCATCCTCATGAAGCAGATACAGCAGCAACAGGAGAAGGTAAATATTGGAATATAGATGTACGCACTGCGTATACATGTTTACATGAATTCTAATCCATATATATATATATATATATACTATACGTTTAGTACCTATCTTTCTTTTTTATGGATTATAATTTGGGACATCACACTGGCGCCTTCGTTATTTTTCTAATATTTTACTCATAAATTGTTATACATGTTTAAGAAGTTGCGTTGGCTGTTACGATATCATACGTGTAAATCAAAATGGAATAATATGTGAATAATAGACCACTGTCAATAATTTATCAATAGCATGAAGGTATATTAAATTCCATCAATTCCACATGTAAGTTTATGCCACATCTGCACATAGACATGTTACAATAAATTGATAAATTAGTGCATAAAAGTATATAGCCTTAAATCACAGGATCGCGATAAGAGTAAATCAGAATCCTACAGCAGAAATCGGGTTTAACTTTGAAAACAGAAAGCTTGCTGTTATCTATTAGTAATCTAAGCAACCCCGCTGCATGAGACCCGCTATTTCTCGAAGAACAACCGGTCGGTATCGCGATCTCGGCCGCGATTATTGACCTCCTAATTTCAATAATGTATGGAAACGCTTGATATTTTGATAGGGCTTCTTTTTAAATGTCAATAGCTATTTAAGTCTCTATATGGTCATGAATGTTTTATTCTTTATTGCCTGTGCTCCGTGATGAGAGCCGCTGCCTGTAACTGCATATCTACTTTCGTTTTGTATCTGAAACCGGGAGTAGGAATTAGTTATTTTGAATTCTGCTCTGCAATACTGTACATATGAAAACCAGTGATATACCTATGTGAACATATAATGTTAGTGATGAATTTCCACAACACATGGTGTCATTTATTGACAAGCTCTTTCAAGGTATTCCTTAATTGTATTTAGATAAAACGATACAAGAACAAAAGTACAGTTAATATTGTCATATTAGAGTTAAATAAACGTACAATGCGCTTATATTTCCCCCTCCACATTTTTCAATTTAAATGTGTGCAGTCCTTGAAGATTCAGTTTCATGTTCCATTCATCTGAACCCTAGTTTTCCCCCATGTAACACACAAATGTATAGTTTACGTTGTGGCACATATTCCCAGACGCAGGCCAATGGTGCTATCGGCCTCATGGGGTCTTATCTGGGTGTCGTGTGGGCGGTTTCCTCCTGGCTCCTAGCTGGGGAGACATATCGGAAACATTTTGTGTGTAAAAATGATTTAATTTCCATAAAGGTGACGACGTATAGGGTAACGTGGTGTGTGTGTGTGTGTGTGTATGTGAGTGTGTGTGTGTGTGTGTGTGTGTGTGTGTGTGTGTGTGTGTGTGTTAACGATGGTCTTTCTTCTGATGTCAAGATTACCAAACATTTTGGAGTACGATTTCATGCTCAACTCTTTGTTTTGTTCACAAATCTCCATGCATAAGTTGAGCTTGAGCATGAAATCGTACTCAAAATGTTTCATAATCTCAGAGTCTGGCCACTTTATATTATTTATTAGTGATATACTGTAATGGATGAATGTCGGTCTTATGGGAGTACATTCATGCTATCGCATAAATTATGACGATATCATATTGAGATATTATCCGGTCCATTTACACGTTTAGATAGTATGCCTGTAAACTGCTATCAGAACGCATTCATAGTTCGGATCGTTGTTGCCAAAGAAGAAACATCTGAGACGGTGTTATAATGGGACTGGATGGATACCCCGAAACATGAATTATTCAGTCTAATTCAAGTGGGGAAGTGTCATTTGGAACCACCGTGGAACATTTACTTCAGTCGGACATGTCGAGAATCGTCTTGTAACGTTTTCTTGGCGTCTGGTGTGAGTTTGATCGGTATTCTTGCAACATTCGAAAACTATCCCTGAATGTATGTCCCCTCGATATCTGTGAAGATCAATCATCCAACCTCACCATCACCGCCAACCAATTCCAGAATGTCATTTGTCTGACTCGACACCAGTCCGTCTACTATCGCACAGTGACAAGTACCCAAACACCACACTGCATGTAATTTCAACAAATTACTATTTCTCAACTGATTGATAATTTCCCCGGATGCACGTGGAGGAAAATAAGCCTTTCTCCGGGTGAGAATTGACGACGACATCAATTATTGTCATCAATATCGCATATGCTAGTTATGAGGAGGGGATGTCACGGGATGCACGTATAATGTAATGTTTGAGTCCAGCTCATTTCGACTGGAATTGTGGGTCTTATTGAAAGGGGTTCGACTTCCGGCCTATCACATCATCAAACACTCAATTATGAGAGAAAATTCCCAACATTCGCTACAAAAGTCAAAATTGGAGGTTTCACCGCGGAATCAGATATGGCTAATTTGAAGAAGTCGAGGATATGAGATGAAATTAGCTTAGCAAACAAACTGAAAATAGTGAGTGGAGAGTTTGGATACGATTAATTCTTCTGTGCGGGCCGCGGGCAGAGTTTGGCTTCCTGCAGTTGTTCTGCTAATTTTTCATATTAAATCTTGACTGCTGCACGTTAACTTCCATGTCAGAGAAAGGCAGTCTTGTTCCTTAAAGTGGCAGGTAGCACGTGAAGCCACCCTCAATTCAAACCATCGCGTGTAGCTTCAATCAGAGACAAACCTATTTAATTTTCTGTCAGTTTTAGCGGGAAATAACCTCGGTTTTAGACCAGACTGTGTTTGTTGATGCCATTGCCGAGAATACGGTATTGCCCGGTCTTCATCTAAGGTTATGTCAGAATCGCGGTGGTGTGACTGCTAATTACCGGACAATTCCGAGCCGGACTACCATCGCCAAGAAAACCGTATCCAGACACGCGAGACATCCCGGGGGCGACTGATAAAATCGCAGAAACAATCGGCGGACAATATTTGCAAGTTTATTGCTGATAAATTAAGTTCCCCTAATTTTCTGTGGCCACTTTAGAAGCCGTGATTTCTGAGAGGAACCTCGGGCGCAGAGTTGTGTTTAATGTAGCAGAACTTGAACCAGGTCCTTTGTGTCTAAAGTGAACGCCATAGAAATCGCTTAAATCAAAGGTCATTCGGCCGCCAGGAAAGTGTGATGGTTGCGTCAGTATATCACCTTTCCGATTCCCTGACTGTCTGGAATGTTGATAACTACAACTCTGTGTGTGTGTAATTGTTTCGCCGATACAAGTTCAAGCGATCGACTCGCGCAATGATTTCTATTTATCTACGAAAGCAATGAGATCTTCAATACGTTGGAATGTCCCAAATCCCAAACTGCTGAAAACAAATTAAACGGATAGTTATTGCATGCGCTCAAGTCATGGTAAAATGCCTTCATGAAACAACTTGTCATTTACAATATTAAATTTAAAACAATAACGCATAGCTATGTTAATACCATGCTTGTCAGTAGTGGCCGAAATACGTCTGAACTTACAAAACAAATTGCGTTAATTCAGTATTCTCACCGAAATATTCTCTTACTTATTTTGACATATGCAAATGGTTAGTGAGCATTTTCTCTTATTTCTACAGTATTTATTCTAAAGTCTAACTTTTCTTAGATTAGAATTTGAACCCTCAGTCAACACGCGTTGTGTATATTGCAGTGGTGTTTAGGTGCATTGGGGCTTACTAACAATATGTCAGTGTTTAGGTTGTGTGACTCCAAGCACCCTGCACTCCTTCAACCCACTCCGTGTATTAAATACAATCTGGTGCCAGGGTCCACTGGCAGCGAAACCTAGCGCCCAGTCTGCGTGGACACATTCTCCTGAGGGACATTCGCCAACAAATCTGTGCTTCTTTAAGCAATGGTCTACCTTATTAATAAAATTATTAAATTAGCTAGGACGTGTATATATTTTGTCATGTCTATTTTATACAGTTCTTCCAATAAAATAGTCGCCTGCAATAAATAAAATGAATAAATATAAATTGTAGGTCTACTAAATATGACACAAAATAAATTGTAGACAGAACAGTTAATTGTTGGTACGAATAGTTAAATAGTTTTATTTGTTTAAATAATAAGCTAGTATAGCACTTGTAACAAATGCTAAAGTGGTTCTGCGCATTTACTTATATGTTATAGTATTAGCAAATCCATTGCATTAGAGCTCCAAATATTATTTTTATATAGATATTTATTTGATTTGTCACATAAAAATATATGTGCAAAATCAATACATGTCGCTATGCCCTACTGCTATTTCCCTTGTATACATGTCTTTACAGAGGAGAATACATTTTCAACAATTTCAACGCATTAACAAATATTTGTGAAAAATTATTTAGTATGATGTCCATATTTTCATATGAATGAAACATGGAGGTCACTTGGTAAAATACTCATCCTTTGATATCTTAAGCCTTCCGATCGGATTTAATCCTTTGTTTTCTTCAATTATGTGCAGAGATTTGTGTTCCGAGTTTGTCAGATTCAAGAGTCAAGCTGTTCTTTAAGCAATCTCTCTTTTATGTCATTTTAATTAAATCAGAAAACTCGCTCCAAATCCTCCAATTTGTGCTTCTTTCCGAACGGAGGAGCGACAATGGCGAGCTCGGACAGTAAATATGCGACTGGCATCACAGCAGTTCTTCAGCGTAATGATCAGTCTTTGCTCGCTCATTATCATCTCGGTCCCACTCTCAATGCAACAGCAATCTATGGCATTTTTTTCTCATGGCGAGTTAATTTGATGTAAATTTGTCCAGCGATTAGCTAGCTGAGCCGTTTAATTTCCCCTACTGTGAAGCAACGCTCGATCAGGAGCGACCTTTCCGTTCCGCCATACCAGGAAATTAAGGAATAGTGCTATAGGATTAATTCTTTTACATTCGTAATTAAAAGCAAATTGTTGAGGCGATGTATTGTCCTATCCTTGTGACGGCCGATACTTCATCGCAACTTAATCGTTATCAGTCATCGAATACAAAGAAAATATTTCAGAGTTCGGATTTGCTTGAATCAAACAAGTTTTCACAACGCTCAGTTTGTGTGAAGCTCGGCTGATGAAGTCCTGATTAATCTGGCACCTATTTCTCTCATATCCGCCAGCCAATCTCCTCATTGTCATAGTAATATCCTTTCTGAACTGTTTTGTCGTTAATGTCTGAATATAACGACGTAAACGTAAATTTCTAAACGACATACGCAAACATGGAACACCACGAAGCCTTAACGATGCATCGCCATACATTTGCGAAAGAATATTTAAAAGAATAAAATATGGACTATAAATTCAAATTATTTGGTAGATTACCATATTCAAATAAAATAAAATATTCTAAAATGTATTGAATGTTGGGTTTGACAAATCGGCCACAATTAAATGCATATACATCAGTAAATATTAGGTTAAATGCAAAGTAGAATATTTTTCAATTATTCCAATTCAGCGACAATTCACATAATGTATTAATGGACATTTTTTCGCATGATTATATTTATTATTTCAATTGCAGACTTCTACATATGTTTAAATTATATTTAAATTTAGAAAGCGTTGACAATTTGTTTGTATACACTTGTATTGCATCGAGATAATATAGCGAATGTAGACAATATTCAAATACCAAGTGGGAAATTTATTAAACAAAGGCTCCAATGCATAGTAGTATTGTGAAGGCTTGACAAGATTAATCTTAGAGCACTGGTAGCAGATGGTAGATTTAATGGGTAGCCATAGCGTGGCCAGAACCTTACACAAACCGCCGCTTAAACAGAGCGGCACATCTTTGAAATTAGCAGAATGGTTATTGTAGAAATTACCGGGTTATTATGGCACTACGCGATATCTTCCATTGGATCATATGGCGGTTGCTGCTCATCGCTACCCTCTAATACTTCAATATGTTATCCCCAACCCTACCCCCGCCACACACCCACACCCCATCCTCACGCCCCCACCCCTACCTCCATAACCACACCTGTCACATACCCAGTTCCAGCCCGACCCATAGGCCATCAAATGCCCCTATTATCTTCCAAGAATTATTTCATCCTCCGGTCATTTCCAACAGGGGGGCATCATCTGGCACAGCTCATCATGCTTCTTCATAAATGGAGCGTTCTGGTCCCCTCACACACACGTTTCTATAGCACATGCGTTCACATGCATTCGAACAAGATACCAAACATTGTCAGTGGTTTTGTAAATGATGTGTCATGCATGTATAGAATCAGTTCCGTTTAAATTAAGTTACATAATTAATGTGCGAGTAAGACTCAATTTGATTTAACTATCGCTCAAGATAGTTCGGAGATTGATCGTGGCCCCTGGAGACCGCTAACAATATCGGTGTGTTTATCATATAGTGAAGTATCATTTAAGACGCTTAAAACAACGTGAGAAGGTAGCAGTTCACTGCGGTTGCTGGTGTATACTGCAGTTGATAAATAAAATGAAAGCAATGCCTCGTCTATGAGTAAAACTATAATGCTATATGAGCTATAATGTTGCTGAGATATACCACCTGTCAAGAGAAATCGGAAAAGAACAATCTATGAAATCTATTCGTAAAAGAGATATTAAGATTGTTTTTAACCATTATTTCCCAGAAACCCAATACGATCTGCCGTCTGCTAATGTATCAGGCAATCTATTGTTTGCATTTACCTTGTATGTACTCAGTCTTTTAGCCGCGTCTCCGTCCTGCATATTTGGAGAGTAGTTGAGTGTGCCATTATTAATATTAATATTATATTTTGAAATTAAAATCCCGTGTGAAAATATTTCATCACGAGTGCATTCGCCATAAATGCATGCATGTTATTTAAAACAAGTAGATACGATATTTTCTAAATGGACCGCGGAGTTTTCCTCTCAAGATGGCATCGATTTAGAAAACGTATAATATGTCACAGATGATAAATCGGTATTTTGAAAACCTGTTCAGGAGCGTATCAACCGATTTCTCTTACAATCTTCGAGTAGGGCGGTGCTGAAACGTATCGACAAGTTGTCTTCTATCACGTCCGCTAGTGTCAAGTTGTTTTCTCCCAGGTCCGCGCGTTTAGTCCCGTTGTCTGCCAGCCGCCGTAGGTATGTCTCACCTGTCAGCGTGGACATCAAAGAGTCATGGCAGTCCAATGGCCACGTGTATACGCTATGTACAACAATGAAGACTTCTGCACAACTTCTACTTCTTTGAGGGTGTTTAAGTCTCTTTATTTACTATAGATTTTTCTTAATCTGGATGCATCGATTCCATGTCAATTTCTCACGGGTAAATAAACTTTAGGACCCAATTGATCTGTGCATGACAATAGCGCATGGAATAGAAATGTTTGGTTTGGTTTGGTATGATAGTAAACGGCTGTAATCTCACGCTTCATGATATTATTGTGTAGCTCTTCGTTATTCTTAATAAAAAATAAAAAATAATAATAATTAACTTTTTGCGATTGTGCCAAGTTATTTCCACATAACATCTAACTCGCGATTTCTGTCACTGGTATATTGCTGTTAAATAAAGTTGTTCTATTTAATAGATTTATTATGTAAACACCGTCCACCGTCACTAGATCAATTCGTTATCCATTAAAAAGCGTTTGACTTCAAATGATCCATGTAATGTTCACAATGTTTACGGCACATCAATGCAATCGCTGTAGGTTAAGATGTAATAGATGAGCATTCAATTATGCAATGAGACGCCACATGTTCCACCTGGAAGTATGGATTCCAACCCATTGGTCATTGGTACATAGCCATAAACACCCACCCCTAGACTCAATGTAGTCTCTGTGAGACATATTTATGTTTCCACGAATGTAGATTATTCCAACTGTATTGAGTCCTAAATGCGTGCACGTATATGTGTTGTTGCCAAATCCAATACATGAATATAGATAGATCTACGTAATCTCGTAAAACGGTAAGAACAAATTGTTTGATTGATAACCCATGTTAACATGTCCAGACACTATCTTATATGTGACAACAGCCTCTCTTTCATGTGTTTCAGAACGGAAACGGCCTGCAGCGCCCCCTTCAGGGAGTGCCGATGGTGGCGTCGAGCCCGGTCCGTCACGAGGGGCCCGGCATCCAGGCTAGCCCGGTCGAGGTCCAGAGCTACCAGACCCCGTGGAAGGCCCTCAGCGAGTTCGCCATGCAAGGAGAGATTGACCACCATCACCCCCCCTTCCAGCAGCTGGTGAGCAGTTTTCTGGCGCCTCCCGAGGAGGATGATACGGTGGTATATCTCGAGGAACAGGGCTAGTCACGTGGTTGCTTCTAGCCAATCAGATGCTCCCATCTCTTACTAACGGTAATCTCTCCACCACTGCTGCTCTGAGCCACTTCGTCTTTCTCGTGTCGTTGCAGCGTTGTTTCCACACACTACACACCCCACTAGCGTAATCCATTCCCAGAGCACTAAATGTTGATATTTTATTCATTTCGCACGCTTAAAATTGTATTTTGTTATAATTGTTCATCATAGAATGTCCACACAATATTTGGCTTATTCCAAAATTATTCAACAATTATTCAACTACTTTAATGATGTTTCAATCCAACACAAAAAAACAACAACTCGGCCCTTTGAAGTTCTTTTAATAATTTGAACGATTTGAAACGAAACTGAATAATCCTTGGAACTCTCTAATCACCCATTACGACACAGGACAGATCATGTGGTTATCGCCCCTTGATGTGTAAGCGGGTATGGCTTGCACATGGGGCATAGAATCAGAGAGGAGAGACTTTGGTGGAATGAATAATGACGTATCTCTAGATTGTAGACACCCGCGCCATAATTGCTGTTCCACTGAGAAAGTTTCTTATTCCTTGATGGTGGTTATGCAGATATAACTTATTGGACTTTGAATCGAAAATAAAGCATATGTAACCAAAGTCTTTCAGCTCTCTCGCATCTAGGGTGGAATTCGAACATACCCCCCCCCCCCTCCCTCTGTTCTCATCCCAATCTTTGGTTGCCCTGTGTCCTCAGATTGCCATATCATCCGCCTTCGTTTTCAACCTCGTTCTCAGGCTACGTTACTTCCGTTGTACTTCAAGAGTTTCCTAGTAGATGGCGAGCTATAACAGACGACGGCCTAAATAGTTTTTCATGCTCAAATATTTTGCAATAAGGAAATGTAAAATAAAACATATCAATATTGTTGCGATTAATATCATCAGGTTCCTACAGTGAAACCTATTCAAAATGAAGTCTGTTCTGATTGATATATCCAATAGGAAACTATGGATTTACGTAGCCTGGGAACGAAGAATATTTTGTTTTAGCAGTGTTTTCTTTCGGATTAATTTTATTAATATATACATGTACAGTGTAAATGTGTTTAACTCATTGGAGTAATATCTTCTACTGTATTGACAAAGTAAATGTTTCTTCATGATGATATGAATGTCAAGAACAGAATAAACTGTATTGATTCATTGAATGATTGCTATCATTTCTGAAATCATTAAAATAATATGAATGGCATCATGGAAACGTACCCTACAACAAGACGCCATATGAACATGTAATATGAACATGTAATATCAACATGTAATATCAACATGTAATATCAACGCATACGTTGTATACCGTTAAAGGTATATTTGTGTTAAAAGCAGTCAATGTTTGATACTACATTGAGCTTGATCTGTGTTTTCAATGTCAGATTGTTGCCTTGCAGATGTCGACATTCGACACGATGGAGCCCCATTGCGGAGGGCCATCCCCTCATAGCGACCCCCTCATGCACGTCTCTTACCTCCACCACGACGACATGCCCAACTCCGTCAGCTCCGACTTTCCACGAACGCCCTCAGAGCTGTCCAGTCCGCTCAGCCAGTAATGGTACCAGGACAGTGGGGTTGGGATTTGAACTCCAACTGCTACTCAATCAATCAACTTCGTACCTCACTGCCGCTCATATCTGGATAGCTGGGACAAGAGACTCGCGTATCCACCTTGATGCGCACAAGAATACAATCCGGGATTTGCTAATCGGTTGGTGTAAACTGGTAAACTGGGCTCCTAGAGTCTGCGGAACATGACGGATCAGTGTAAACTGGACTTACAATCCCCAAAAAATACGCGTGAAGGCCTCGTACACCTCCATGGCCCGTACAATAGCGGAGTATCTGAGAGTGTGTTAGCCTACCACATAGGAATATTGTTATCAGCCGGGTTCGATATCCGAACTAAGAATGTTGTGTTGAACAGTTGTGCAAATTGTGGATATATAGGGGGGAAAGTGAAG
Source organism: Lepetodrilus schrolli (assembly GCA_032361225.1). NCBI lineage: Eukaryota > Metazoa > Mollusca > Gastropoda > Lepetellida > Lepetodrilidae > Lepetodrilus > Lepetodrilus schrolli. Next base: position 24,224 of record JAUTBT010005555.1, read on the forward strand.
AAATGTTGAACATTGTAAATAGACTGTGCTTTGTGTCATTTTCGTGCTGTGCTTCTAATTGTAATTTTGCACTGAGTGAGCGAGTGGCTCCAAAATGCGTCCCACCCGCCCCTTATTGGGGGGTGGCGCCCCGACAACACATCTGTGCTTTGTTTACACCACAGAGTAGCTATGTGATCGTGTCTTCTCAATGTCGTGCTGCTGTCAAATTCTCTCATCAGCGCGTGCCGAGCGTGCAATCAAAATGGCGTCCTCTAGTGTATTTCACTCAGTCATCCCTATTTCTTGAAAAATAATTTAAATTATGCAATAAAATGTGTAAAATTGTGAGTATGTTTCTTTGTGGTGTTCTAAAGGTATGACTACACTATGTACCATGTACTTACATAAACCAAGGGAATCAGCAGTAGCACAGCATCCTACTCCGAGTCCAAGGTACCGATGATCATGACATCAATTTATAAATGGATACGTTTGATTCTCTAGCTTTGCAATTGGTACTATTACCGTATTGGATGCTCATCAATGCGTTTGTGTCACATAATATAGTCAACTTCAACCTAATACAGTTCAAGGCTACCAAGACGATTGCCCACGTTACTAGGCCCGTTAGTTGTTAGCAGTATCACTCAATTGACTGAATGCCATCGTTTTTGTTATTTGGCATTGCGAAAACAATTGCATACTGTTTCATGAGAGGTACATTATGTTTATCTCACACACTTGGCTCGAATATTTTCGTAGTTTTGTATCAGTGCCACTAACTCTAGATTTGCACAATATTGTCAGAAGAGGTATGTCTTAAGTCTTGATTTGAAAACTCTACATAGCAATCTGCTTAAAGAGGGTTTAGAAATTATACTTAGAAATTATTATTAGAATATTAGAAATTTTACATAACGTAGTTTAATGATACGGTGCCTAACTTTTTCTTTCTTCTATTTATTTACTATATAATGAAACATTCGTGACATAATTTACATTTATCGAATTCGTATTTTATAAATTCGATATAGCGATGAATATATACTACAGATGTTGCAGAGGTTGTAAACTGGGTATGTAAATAGGTCGATACGTTTGCTGTAGTGGCAGACCATTGACTGACAGATCGACCAGGAGAGTAGCAATCATATAACTATATGCAGTGTATATTAGCTACGTGTTGACACACTTTGTCTCCTCGTGTGCGGTGATATTTCTACACATGAAGTGAAATCAATCCCAAATCAATCCTCTAGAAGTCTATTTGAAGACAGGTTACTGCCAACAGTGTGCTATCAGACGAGGATTGCCAGGAAAGTCTAGCAGCATTGTCTCTTCCAATAAAACATCATCGATTTCCACATCAAAAACGAAATGTTGTTTAAAGTACAATAAGCTTAATATTACAAAAGTATTGATTTGGTATCCAGAACGAAAAATCTCGGCAGAATATTGATTTCTTTTTTGTATCATTCTGTTCAATAAAACTTATGCGTGAATGTCCCCCACCCATGGGTTAACGCCCCGGGGGTAACGTTATATAGCCAGAGAAAAAAACTATGTTCACTGAGTTGAACAGGACAGAACGTTGAGCTCAATTATACAATGTCTTAGATATTGCACGACGTCGTTATATACTAGTAGTGTATTATGTCTTCGACTATTCACATTGATTCCCCTCTATTCAGTGAATTGGAATTCCTCATTCTGGCAAAATATCTTAACTGTTTCAGCGATATTTTCTAGAAACAAAATCAGGCATTGGTTTTTCCTACATTTTAAATAAATATCCACTGATAGGAAAAGACTGTCTCCTACATGCGGGCATTAGTGAATATCAAAATGAAATCATGTAATATTACATGCCGTAAATGGAAGAAATTATTTCAATATATTGAAATTAATACAGAAGATATAAGGTCTAGGAGAACTTTAATTATATCTATAGTTCTATTTACGTGAAGAAGGGGTGAAGGGAGGGATGGGGAAAATAAACCCTAATCAATAATACCGTGTGGATGTGTGTGACTGAATTGTCTTAATGCATTATGGTTGTGTGGTTTTTTTAAATCTAGTATTTTAACAGTTGTCAATCGCATATAAGTATTCAAGGATAATACTGACAGATGCCATTTATAACTGAATACATCGTGGATTGATTTGCGTGAGATTTATTTTTAAATGATTTTAGTTCGTTTTTTCTTAAATCCAATATTTCAACAGCTAGCCTATAGCAATACACCTAAATAGATTTTTATAAAATACATAATGTTTTTTAAATGAACCGCTATCTCACTGATTTAAGCGATACTAGAAAGAAATACTGCAAGCATTATGGAGGGTAGACGCAGCTAATGTAAATCACCTATAGCTTATCTAGCCTATTTGCCTGTTAGCCACTAATGTTTTACAATATATTTCGTATTTCACGCACTATTTATTTCAGTTAGCAAAACTATAAATTAAGCATGTATGAATATGTTTTTAAGTGCAAATACTTTTCAGAGACAGCAATAGTCTGTGATGTCCTATTGTCTATCGCTTGAAGCTTTTTTAATACGTGCAAAATAGGTTTCCTTTACCTAAAAGTATGCCTATGTAATAGTAACTATCGAATACAATACATTAGATGTATTTAACAAGCACATTAGTATTATTCATAATAAAATGTTATCCGTCCCCTCAATTACCACAGTTATGTATTTGTAGTCATTAAAGTAAAATTTACTCATGTGTAATTTTTTTTTATATCAAAGTGTATTAATTAGAACATATGAATATTGTCGATACCCTCAACTGCCAGAACATTGTACCGTATAATCAAAGAGAATACTTGTGGCTCCTCCTTCAATGTGGTCACGTGGTACCTGGAGAGTATTGATTCCTACCAATATGGAATGTGTTGCAGACAGCTCTGCGACGATCTACATGCTGGCATCGGACTACCAACAGAGGAAATGCATAGCAAGCTTTCAGATATCTAGTAAAACAATATAAGCATCCAAAGATCTACACTCTAGCATACTCTGTCATCCAAGCATTACCATAATATAAAGTTCTTTAGAATAGGAAATCAGAACGAACAAATGCATTGTTCATTTAATAAGCATTTGACTGTGGGTATGAGCCATCCCTATATAGAAACACAATGAACATTCTCTCGATTACATATAATAATCAATGTTTACGTGTTTGAGTGTAGTTATGTGACCAGCCATGTGATCCACTCTTATAATTGTGTGTATATTATATGTCCTTGCTTGATGTGTGTGCGTGATATGTACTGCATCTGTGTCGAGGCTATGAGTATATCAGTAAATAAATATTGTATTTATTTCACTTCGTGTTTCACATGACCTGTCACCATGGCGGAAGTTTGACAATGATATTCTTTAAAATAAGCTGCACCTATTTCATTAATACAGTATCCATATTTGCCCGTATTTCGTTAATAGTTTTTCCAAGTCGATTTATCATAACTTTCAACAACCACAATATGTATACAAAATTTTGCAAATAATTATCCGTTCTATGAATATCCAACAAGAACAAAAAGATTAATAGAAATATGTACACAATTGCGAACATTGTCTGAATTACCAGTTCGCCATCTTATGCCACGTTGACTTCCATACACAGAACAAAACGCTTCTCTTCTTGAAGCTGATATGTAATTAAGACGATGTTTCGTTCATAATTAAAACATGCGTGCGAAAAGGAATGTTAGACATTCCGGCTATCTAACACACGCCGAGTTGCTCGGTTACATATGTGGGTGTGTAACATACAACTCTATCATACGGGCTTGTGTTTGCAGGATAGAAACAGAGATGTAAACTCATGTTGGTCACAGAAAAGAAGCTTTCATGTAGTAGAATACGTTTAAATACAGGATCTACATTTAAACGGAGGATCTACATTTAGACATTCTAGCGGCCTGGGTTGGGTATCTCTTTGCAGTGCATTAGCTATCGGCAAAGATAGCGTTATGATCTTTTAATGGATAAGAGAACTTCGTGAAAGGATACTCAGGCCACTATTCTAACAGGTTTGGTAATGAGGATGATTACTGTTGATAAATAATATCTTACAAAAAAAATATACAACGGAAGATTGTTTCGTCAATTCTAGCCTCTGATTTGCAATAAAGATTATATTATTTCAAAAAAAGATAATGGGAGTTTGTTTTAAGACTTGTTTGTTTGTTGATCTATATATTTTCTAGTTCTCATTTGAAACACAAATATAATTTCACAAGATTCTTGTATAAATAATGTTGCTGATAATATCTTGAAAACTAATCAAAGAAAACCGCCATAATTCTGTGCATATTATCTCTACATTATTTCTAGTTTTCGTTCCGCTACTACCTACTTGTATTTAATACACACTTTAAAGATTCTCTTAAACTAAGGGTCCTTTTACTGATAGTTTTATTGCTTTATGACATTTTCGACCTCGTTAGGAATAAATTAAAATCTTTCTGCTGTCCTAAATATATAATGGTAAGTATAGTGCTCGGTGTCTGTGATCATGAATACTTATAGTAGGCACTCGCCTCAGCAATACTCTTCCATACGGTATAAAGGATAGTTTCATTTTCACACAAAAGCATTTATTATGTGCAAATATACCTGTGTTTGGTGACAATACTACGAGTTAATATATCCCCATTTTCGGGCTCTTATCCAGAAACTAAATACACGGTCCTGTATATTATTTTACATCTCATTATACATTCATGTGTTTTGGTTAATATTTTATTTCAATTAGGTTAGAACCGTTACCTGATGTTTCGACAAGTAGTTTTCACTGTCGTGTCTGTAGGATGGAGATTGTGACAAATTCGTTTTGAAAAAATATGACATTCGTCTGTCAGGAGCTTTCTATTGTTTTCCTTTGGAGAAAAGAACATTTATTTATATTTTCGTTTAGCTAAATTTTAATAAAAATGAGATTATGTTTTGTGGAAACTTGATACTGACAAATGAAGAGATACTGATAAATGAACACATAATGCTTGACTTGTAAAAATATTATTAAAACTGAGAGACAATAATGTATATATTGTTATAATATTACTAGTATATATATGTTACAGTCAATCTCTAAAATCAGGCAATATGTAAAATGTTTGAAACTTTCAGTGACTTTCTTTCCAATTTTTAAAATACCTGAAATGATAAAATGAGTTGAAGATAATGTGTACATTTTTATAGGTATTCACACAATTCTGTGTTAAACATATATACATATATGCAATCCTGTGTGAATATCTACAAAAATGTACGCATTATCTTCAACTCACGCCAGTCAATCTGGCAAATAAAGGCAGTCATTTCTATCATTTCAGGCTTGTTAAACATTGCTTGAATGAATTGAAATTCACTGAAAATTTAATACATTTGACACATTGCCTGATTTTAGACATTGACTGTAACATATACACTACACCTAAAAAGTCGACATCAATAATTTTGCAAATAAGTCACAGTGCCGTTCGTTTTCTGTTTGCAAAGTTAGTGCGTGAAGTCAAAGCTAGGTGCATTCTATACCAATATTGATCCACTATCCATGAACACAAATTCAATGTAATATCGACCATGGTTTATGATCTTTACCAGAGCGAGACATAAATATATTAAACATGGCTATTTATATAACATCAACATGGGTACGTACTGTTGCTATTAACTTCGCCAAACCATGTTGTCAAATGCTGGGAGACGAATAGTAAAGGTGAAAACGCTATCACAGGGCTGTGTAATCCATAACAAACAAAAAAACACGTCAGCAAATAAAGATATTACTTCATTCATATAATTCAAGCTGAAACTCTGTTAACAGTGCAGAGAGTAGGCAGGGCAACATACCGTAGGAACAATGTATGCAATTAAAGATATGCAGCCATGTGTTGTTGGCTGTGTAACTGTTACAAGGTATGACAGGGTGTTGTGTGTTCAAAAACTCGGGTTACCAATAGAACACACGCGCACCACAGCAAATATCTCCAGTAAATAATACAGGCTTGGTTGTAGAAAGTCCTATTTTTCAAGCTTTGGCCAGAGTAAATTATATCAATACTTTATGTAAGATTAATTAGACAGGTCCTTTGATTACATTTTTGAAGACTCACTCGTCAATGAAATTAACTGCAGAACAAGATCAAAATTCTCCCTGTAAATATGTTCATACCTTCCACCTTCGTTCTGCAAAGAGCAAACTGGATGTAAATATACTTTTCTCAGAATAGTGTCCACAAAATAATAGTGAATTATTACAGGGATGGAACGTTGTATACATTGTAAATCACACTACATATATAATATACTAGTATAAAAAAACTTAATCATTTGAAGTGTATTATTAAAATACAAATGTAATACATAATTTAATAAAAATGTATTATTAACTAATAGAAATCAATCAATGTCATATTAAAGTGGCAATGCCAATATATCCTAATAGCAAAGTATGTACAAAGTATGAATATGTACGACGAACAATTATGCCTTTGACACTTTTTGAAAATTATTGTCAATTAATATTTACGTATAATAATTCATGTACTGCAAGCAGCAGGTATTAGTCTAATGTTCAATACATATGGCCTTTAATATTAAATGAGTTGTCTGTATAACAATTCTATGAGGTTCCGAAAGTGTGCCAAACTCAGTTTCCATATCGTCTATTGTCCTTCGCACGTTACCCCATTGTCATCATCGTTAAAGTAGCCATGCAACACAGGGGATGAAATACTTAAATGTGGACAGCCCGTTGCTTGTACTAGTTAGCGACCTACTCCATTGCAACAAAACAACATGCGACCTCGGCAGCAGGAAGGTGTAGGCAACATCTGGTACGGTAATCAATTAACAACGTAAACCCCGGTGAACACCTACATCTGCAGCCACGTCTCCCACAACGATAACTGCCGTCCTGGGGAAAAATGACCGGTCGGTGTCTTTCTGCTTGCATTGAAACCATTGCTCCAATCTTCCGGAAAATATACAATGAAAACCGTGACAGCGAAAGCAAAGCGCGCTGCGGACTGTTGTGTTACTACCTGTCTGGTTGTAATTAGCCCGCAGCAGTCCCGGCTACCTACCTTCATCCACCTGGTGTTTGAATCCCAGTTCGGTTCAGGTGATCCAGGTCAATATTTTGTATCAACACTGTCCTGCCATAGTAGGTTGTTGGTACAGGGAATATTCAGCCATTTTCCGGTCGTTATGCAAGTGGTCAGTTTGGCGTTAGAAGACGATGAATACCCAGATCAGGTGATAAGCTTTAGCCAAAACACAGGTGGAAGCCATGCTTGTGAATTTCAGCTCAGAAGGGGGAACTACAGCGAAATACAACGTTGTATAACACAGTATATGTCTTAAGAATTAGTGTCTGGTGTAGAATAAAATATTGACATGACAAAATGTATTGCTTTGCCACCTTAGATGTCATTCCTTGCGTGTGATACAGATATCTGTCTGATTCTAAGGAACGGTCCTACGATACATAAAACGACTCATTGGTCGAGTGTGCCTACCCTATAATGCATTTCGTAAATGAATCAAATAAGCAAACAGTTTATGATATGTCTATATTATTCTGTTAATTGTATCTCTGTCCACAGTGTTCAAATCCTGTGTAGAATATAGTGACAAATACGTTTGCTATTGATTTGAATGTATTAACAATTCGTATTTTAAATACGTATCTTAACTTTTAACAGCACGGAGATAGTCTTGATATAGTTATTAGCAATGCCCAGTTATTGTGCATTTATATAGCGCTACTTATCCAGATATAATAAATATATACTAAATAATATCAAGACAATAAATTCAATTCACAAAATATAAAATATTAATAATTATTTCCTATGTGACGCTTAATGTAATTGGCTTTCCTACATATGAAAATAAATACTATAGTAGGTGTTGTGAGTATTTCTGATGTACACACATTCTATGCGTATTAGCATTCTCCGTTAGTGACATTAACAGGGTTATGGTCTATTTAATACTGTTCTAAACAATTCAATAATGGGTACGATCCTTTGAAGATAAATAGCACGTTTACATTATCTTCCAAATGGATTTGCATTTGGGGAATTTTAAGTAAGCGAAACCAAATAAACTTTACACCATACTCTATGGGAAACTCAAGTCTTGCTTCCCATCTCAGCTCGAGTCAATAAACACGTTAGATAGAACACTCCTCCTTGAGTTGTAAGGGGAGAATATGCTACTGTACAGTTCCCGTGTGTCCGGTGTCCAGACGTCTTGCAGCAGACAGTGGTTCCCACCAGCACTGACCCCACCGTCGGACAGCGTGGGACCTGTATCACCTCCTCCCTGGGATGGATTACTCTACATATCACCCCCCATCAGACAAATCACGCAGATTACCGCGAAGTTCCGTTGTGGTTGGCTGAAACCCTTCCATTCAATTATCCAACATAAATCTTCCAATCTCCTGTCGATTAATACCGCCAGCTATCACTATGACAAGTAGTCGAAGGCAACTCTTATCTTCACGCTGAAATGTGAAAGCAAATTCGTTCAATTTGGTGCTTGAAGACGGCTATCTATCTGTAATTGGCCGTGCTAATCGTGTAAATGATTTCACGAAACAAATTAATGTCACTTCGGCGTGGAATGCCCCCCAAACTTGCGGCAACGACAGATGTCATTGAAACGCCCAAATGACAAATGTTTGTACAGAAATTTGGTTTATAAATCCAGTTATAACACTAGTATTGATGTATGATCTTCGTTGGGCAATGGGGGGATGCCTTTGTATTATAATGCTTCACGGACATGCTATAGTGTAACAATATATTGGTAGGTATTGCTTGGGTGACAAAATTGTGCATGCTTTCTCTAGAAACGTATTCTTGTTCATCCCATTCCCCAAAACGCATTTGCGCAGTTATTCTGGATATTTGTGCCATATTACTGTGTAGTAAGATACAAGAAGACGCTTTTACTGAATCATTAACTTCGTTTGTAAATTACATGCAAATTCCGCTTTCGAAATTTCGTGGATAAGAGTATTTAACAGCTTCAAAGCTTAATATAAACATTAATTCCAACGTAGTATTTAATATGCATTTAATTTACTAGTGATAAACTAATCACATTTTATACATATGGACATCTGTCAGAACCAAAACGACTCTATTCTATTAAGGTGATTAATTTTATCGAAATGGAATATCACAGCAATCACAAAGTGCGCTACGACAGCCTCATTATGCTATTTCACAGTGTATATGCTTCAAAGTATATATTACTTAATAACAGTGCACATGAGATACAGTTACAACAGTATAGAAATGCAATAGCTATATTTAACAGCATACAGACGTTTTATATAACAGTACATAGCCCACTGTTTCGCATAATCCATGTATAGTGCTGACCAGTTTGACACCCGTCACCGTTAGCTTCACGATACCGTTATCATCTCCGGGGTTTTCCGGAATTAGCCGAACTGACAGTGCGTTGAAGTGTTACATCACCAATGCATCATCAGATAACTAGAACGATGCTGATTATCTGTGTGGAGAAGGACCTCCCTAGATGAAGGTTGAACCACTGCTGCTAGCTAGACACACGTGTACATGTACTACCAGAGTATTTATGTATTAAAAATAATACTACAATGATAACTCTGTGTTACTGTGCAAGTGTGAATGATGATATTTATTAAACATGTTCAGAAAACCCCCTGATGATTTGATTGATCGTGTTCGAGTTGGAAAATAAGCGAAGTCTTCTATTTTATTTTAATTTTAGTACAGTACCTTTAACCTGTAAATAAATGCTAGTTACCATCAATACCACACTATACCATCTAGTTACCATCAATACCACATTATACCATCTAGCTGTCATGAATACCACATAATACCATCTAGTTACCATCAATACCACATTATGCTAGTATTATTTCGTGGGGGCCTATTCTCGAAACGTTCTTACGATCGTACGACAATCTTAATGATTTGTATAGTATGGCTATGAAAAATGTTACGCACGTTCTTAGGCTAAGAAGATCCTAAGAACGTTGCGAGAATAGGACCCCAGATTTTTAGACTAAATGTCAATCAGTTTTCTTGGTTGTAGATAAACGAAATGTTACAAAAGCATCATACATGCATCTGTATGCACGTATATGTAGTAGCACTGTGGTCCATAGGGTGTGTTATAAATGCTAGCATGCATTCAGTGTATATATTTTACACCTGTGGCTGGCTTGAGTAGGGCCATCACTAATGTTCCAGTCACTACCCCTACCCAACGCAATGCTTTTGGTCTTGATGGAGTTACTTCAGAGAAAGTTCCGCAATGCCAGACAATGTCCAGAAGATTACAGTAAACAGAACATGACTGAGATTTCCTTCATGGTCCGAGTCATCATATTTCAGCCTCACTACTCCCACGTCACATCCAACCTCCGTCTCCTGAGTGACTAAACCAGTCCTGTCAGTTGATGCCAATGCACCGTCACACTTAGCTGTTACAACATAGCTGTTACGGCTGACAACCCGCTGTCCGCGTGCATCGTTACGTTTCCCAAATACCGAAGTAGAGTTACGTCATTCTCTAACTGGGTAACATGGCCACCACTTAGTCAGGACATTGCGCGCATTCTCCACGCCTGCGCGAGTTATCGCGAGACTATCGCGTGGCACGCTCGTGGCGTGACACCGATGTTCCGGTCATCTTGTGACGGACAGGTCATCTCAGGAATTCTATCTTGCCGTCTGCTTGTTCTGTCTGAGAGCTTCCAGCTTCGCCATTATCGCTGCGCATGCGCAGTTGTTGTTGTAGAGAGCAGATAATGCCTCTACAGTAACGAAAGCTGAAAGAAGAGCCATGTTTGAAGATATGCTAACAGTACAAGTGGGTAATGCCTAATCAAGCTCATTTGTTGACATGGGTGACCTTCAGACAGGTCATGCAGTGATGACTATTAAGTAAGGCAGACAAAGAACCCGTAGAGAAAAACCACGAAGCAATTTTAGCTGCCCATCATTCTTGTATTTTCTTGTATGCATTATGAAAGATTTTGCACTGTTAACTTGCCAGAACGAGATGTAATAATTGGCAATTAAAGTATCGTTATATTTTATATTCTGTGGCAAAAGAAATACTAATATACGTAACAAACAGAATTGTAGAAACTATTATATTTTTCAGTTTGTCGTCTGGAGAAGATGTGATAGTTATTTCATAATAAAATTATATAGTACTGGCATTTTCTTTCAATTGCTTGGTACACGTAATCCTCTCTGTAGCAGTATGATATACGTCAAACATCGAACAGATCGGATTCTACCATGAATACAATAGGAAAGTATCAAATTAATTATTCTACGTTTGTATTATTAGCGTTCGTTCATCTCTTTGGTTGATAACGTTAGAGAATCAATTGATGGAACCATGAGTACAAACACTATTCAAAGTATTGCTATCTATTATCCACCCAAAATGAAATAGCGCTTGTTTCCGATACACTGTGTTTAATCCTTTGAACTCTAACATTTAATGCAGTAGCATAAGCCAGTGGGGGCAACGGGCGTATCGGTTGATGTTCCACGGGGTGATGACACCTAAACATACAAACGTCCTGATCGATCCCGGTGATTTTGCTTTGACTAGGACGCAGATAAAGTGTGCCAGCGTTAATCACCTTATCTGTGTTAGCACAGGTAAAACAAAGGTAACATTGGACATATGCAGTGAGACTCCCCCTCCCCTCAACATCTCGGCCCTATTTCCATTCCAAATAGAGTCACGTGTCCTAGGTGGCGTGCTAGTCGGGAGGAACAATGAGGGACAAACATGTGCAAACGACAGGTCACGTGCCTTGCCCATTCCTCAATCGATTTGCCAGGTACGAAGAACAAGGTGTACTGTTGACAGACCTCTTCAATCGTAATTAACGAATCGCTCAGATGAACTGTCTGTGCGATGCAGATGACGCCCCTACAAGGACAACAGTCTCTATGTTCTTTCATATGGATCCAAATCTCAAACCATGATATGCCACTCATAATGGCTATAAAATACATCTAAGCGTGACTTTGATCGATTCGGGTGTAAATATTTATGCTACCCAGAGAGATGACAGGGGTGGGCATACCGTTTGTAGCGTGACAGGATGAATGTCGTCACGTGATCAGTAGCCACTATGTCAACCTAGCGTTCCCATCGCCATCGGTTCAACCGGAAGTCTCTGGGAGTATTATTTGTCTGTACGTGCATGGAATCCTGAAGCAACTTCCGCCAGCCATCTTGAACAAGTTGCTGATTGGGGTGGTACTCACGTGAGAATAATACCTGCAGATTACACTTCCTGTCCCTGACCGGAAAGCGACGAGGGTAGTTATGTCAATATCACCGTAGCCAACTTCACAATAAGCAAAATGAATTATTGCATATTAAATAATAGTATCCTCATATTAGAATTAATACTCAATATTGCTGACCTGACATGCGTTTCACGTAAGGGTCGAACTGTCGTCTTGGCGTACTGTGTGTTTTTACTATAGCCGGAAATGACGTAATTCTTGACAGGCCCTGACTGCCGAAATGTAAACCATTTGTGAAAGGTAAACCTGGCTCGTCTGTTTGGTTGTACTGTGGTGTGTTCTGTCTATTATGTCTATCGTATGTCTCTGTACTTTCTACTGTCATTATTATCCAGTTCTGTTCCTTCTGTCCATTTTGTTCCTTCTATCTTTGTTGCAGTTCTCGTGCGTTTTTACTGATCTGTATGACCTATCGTTTCTGTCTCCATGCAATGTATTCAATAATTGTTCTATCCATTCTCCTTTTTTCTTTCTTTTTCTTTTTTGTTCTGTGTTTTTGTCATCGTTGTATGTTCATGTAATATATATCTTACTGTATCATGTATGTGTTGGTATTATTGGAATTGGTTCTGTTATTCTGTATGCTTGTTCTGTCTGTACTGTTCGTGCTTGTACTCTGGAATATAATCATTTCTTCTTTCACAATACAACCAACTTCAAAGAAGAAAATGCTTAGAGTTATTGTATTATCTTAGACAGATTTCTAACATCAGCTTGATATGAACACATTTATTTCACGTTGGTTATGTGACTGAGGAAATTAATCCCATTGACAGTTTTCAATTGCGAAAATCCTTCGCATGAAATAGATAAATTTATCTTACAATGACCAGGCGGTGATATGTATCAAACACGTTATTTCCTGCGTCCGATACCTATTATGCATGCTTGACAAACAACGAATGTAATTAAGGCCGAGATTATAGTATTTCTATGAGCTTAACGACAAAAATGTTGCAATTTAACGCTTGGAAAGCATATCTATCTTGATTATAACGAGGAGGAAATAGAATTTATACAACGGCATTGTCCTCGGAGCTGGGAGTGTGGAGATGAAATGGCGGCAATGAAAACTAAATCTGATGGCTTGAGAAACAATATCAGGTCGGACGTCAGGTGGCACTAGCCTCGTTATCTGGTCACGCCCCGCGTACTCTCGTGCATCACGGCCGGCGTTAACGTTGGCGAGAACTAGCGAGAACTAGCGAGCACAGACCAGTTTGTTAGACAATAATACCAAATCAAAAACTAATCGTGGCAAATCTACTCCACCGTTGTCCGTGTTACATGCCTCAGGTGGGGTTGTCTTTGATCTCGCCGTCGTACACCTTTTGCATGCTGTTTACATATAGGCTAGTGTGGAAAGTTATTATAACTATACAATCTCTGCGGCTTTGTGTTATGAATTTATTGCATCTGATTGATTAGGAGAGGAGATAACTATGCCTGGTGCACATCACTGTGTCGGTTGGGGTGACAGCTAGAGCAGGAGAGTGACTCTAGATTGATCAACTAAACTAACTCTTCATCACGAACTTTTTAGAGTTTTCATCGTCATATTAGATTTGGCTAATGTTGTTGTTGTTGTTGTTAATAATGATAATAATGATAATAATAATGATAATAATAATAAAGAAGATGTTTAAGAACCCATAATCCTACAGTATCAAGTATATCGGAGTATCAAGCTGAGAGTGTTTATTACCCTTCTTTTAACTGTATGATATATGTTCCCTTTTGAGATAAACAAAGAATGAATCAGTTAACCATGAGAAATGGTCATAAATGACCAATGGTCAGCCGAATGCCCGGGGTATTAGGGACACGTACGATATAGACATACGTGATATAAGGTTGCAGTTAAAAGCTTTCACTAATGGACTCCTCTCATTTACTCACTCTAAAATTACAACATTTCTGATAATGGCGGGAAACCATAGCGTGACCGGAAGTCAGATTCAATGCCAGCAGCTACTTCTATTGATGACGTCACTCATATTTTGTTTAATGTAAATGGACATGTCAGCAACACCGGCCATTAACTGTAAATATAATGACAGAATCTTAGATATTGACATCTTTGAAGATCCCCGTAAGTTAGCTTTGAGGAAATATCTGACATTGACATAAATCTCTAGCTAAAAGGCGATGTTTGTTTATGTCTTTTGTATGACGTTGTACATGCACTTCCACGTATGTGAGTTCATTCAAAGACCCATGGTTGATTAGATTGATATCGTGCATCAAACAGCAGATACTAGTATACGAACTCTGCTGTATGGATAGTATTGTACATTATTCCGAAATATGTGCAATATGAACATTTTAAAATAAAGATTGACCTTAGTTTATATGTTGAAAATCATACTATTAGCATTAAAGATGGATGTGACATGCATTTTACGAAGATATTTACAGCTGCTTAAATTGATTTCCCCAGTCTCCATCCAGCATGTGTCTATGAAATTAATGCCGTTCCTCGACCTGCTCCATGATCCTTGAAGTGGGCATGAAGCTGGCATCTTTGTATCGAGAGGAGGCTGTCAAATCACAGACATGGGTGAGAGGATTGCATACATTGTCGTCTGAGGTTCTGAAGTATCCCATGATGCCACAGTTGTCATATCTTATCACGTGATGAGACTGCCTGCAGTCCTCCAAAGATTCTTCTAAAAGCCTTCCTGCGCTAATGGATTCTGCACGTCTTACGTTAATGTTAATATTTTACATTAGCGAGGATCAATATCAAAACCATCGGGACGATTTTCAGAAGTGTCCGGGCCTTGAGGCATCGTATCCAGGAAGTGTCCGGGCCTTGAGGCATCGTATCCAGGAAGTAGTGTCCAGTTGGAACACTACAGTAATTTCTGGACTTCAACCACGAGTGTTCTTGTTTGCGAAATCATTTGAAAATTCGCTTCTTGACGAAATTGATGTAATGTGATGATATTGTAGTCATTCTTTAACAATCTTATGAAATATTCGATAAACGGCTCCTTGTCTCAAGTCGTCCCCCATCTTCCTTGCTTCTTTATGACAAGCGTTCCATCACAAATACCCGCCATTAAGTAATTTCATGTGCAAAGGACGAGAGATCTCCGATAGTTGCATCGAACTGCAATAATGCCGTTCATCCAGAACTGTGTTTATGTCAAAAGATCTTTTCCGATGTGCTCCGAGTGCAAACTTTGCTTTGATCACGGACCGCGAGGTACACTCGGGATTGTGCCATGTCCTCCGGCGTTTAATCATATCACGGCAATGCTTCATTCATATCGTTATCTTCATACGTTATCAAAGGTTTCAGTGAATATACGATTACTAATCAAACTGATTTGTACTATGGGTAAAGGCGCTATTACGTTTGTCTGGTGGTTTCAGCTTGAGAGCAATAATATGTTCAGGTACAATGCCTTTCATTACAGTAGAGACATAGGGGCCATGTACACTCTTTCTTAATATGTACTGTTTTGACACGTATTTTTGCTCGTCAACTAGTTAGCATGCACGATACTTTCCTTATCTCTGTTTTGTTAATGATTAGTTTCCATTGATGAAATAAATTTCCAAAGAATGTGCAATAAAGTTGCTTCAAAGCACTTTTACTTTCCCTTTCAAATATTTCGTAAACAGTAGTTGAATATGTCAGTGTATTGCTACCAGTTCAACTAAACCAATGGTCGTCCATGTTTATGATCCAAAAGAAATAACAGCTGCCATACTCTAGTCTTCCAAATAAAAGAGGAATGGCATAGGTAATTCTTCTCATTATGTGATTTCCTCAGTCAACATTCGACTGGGACATTCGACTGGGACATCTGCTCGTGAGAAGGTGAGATTAATCCGCACCACTTCACTCAATCATGTTTGTCAACAGTCGTCACGGCGAAGTAGGTCTGTGATCATATGTAAACTGTTTGCCGGTCAGGACAGTTTCAAGAGGCTTGCCCGCCATGGAACGCTCGCTTTTCACTGGCACTATTTGCCATGCTGGCGACTGTGCTCTTATGATCACCTTCACAATGGGACAAGTTGTGTAGGTAGGGATTTGCTAAATATGAGGAAGGATTTTCTCAAGAAGTGTCTGCGTAGGACATCATAGACATTTTTGGGGAGCTGTTCTACTCCTGCGCAACCGGGCCACGAATCTAGAAACGACAATGAGCGCAAACGAAACTACAAGGAATACTTTCCCAGTGACGGCATTGCGTCGGCGGATGGTTTGGCGCCAGTTGGAGGTAAACAGGGCAGATTACTACGCCGGGTGGCGTGAGGATATAGACATGATCTGGTTGCTGTAGAAACGTCCAGGGCACTTCAAGCATACAGTTTGGTGTATGGTGGGATACGAAGAATGTTAAACAAACAATCGCTGATAGTTTGAATATTTATTTTGACTAGTTCGGAGCACCGATTACCTCCAATGTCTTAGGGTACGTACGGGTGTGCGACGTTCGTGTTGCTTGTGACTCATTGCAGTAACTGTCAATCTTCCTTACTGGCGATCTTATCGACATTAAGGAGTGGACAATCAAAGTAACATGAAGCTACACTGAGAGACCCGGGATTGACAACAGACTAGGACATAACTCGATGTCCTTAAAATACGGACTGAGAAGCCATGGCAGCTTGGAGAGTTTGACGACGCCGAATAGCACGTCCGAGGCTGGTTGTAGTTGTTTCGTATCTGCACTGAGATCGCCTACCTTAAAACATGTAACACAAAGATTAAATGATGATCCAGGGATTACAGTCTGTATGTCAAGAGCACGTGGTTGCTAGGGTTGCGAGCACATGAAACCGTTAATCTCTATTGCCCACAATAGCCTCTCTGACATAATCATATGAATTCACCATGTCCAGTTATCGCTCATCGTCTCTTATCTTTTAAGACAGGTAAACGGCCAACAATTGATTATTGGAGAGAAATCATTAAATTCAATATTAGAAGTTTTGGCAAGTCTACCTTTTACATAGAATAGCTAGGTAGGTTTATGAAGGAGAATATTATTTTAGCTTTAATATTGCATAATGGGACTGAATATTATATCATTACGATATCTAAAAGTAATCTAGTATTTCTAAATGTAGATCTATATATAGGAGCTAGTTATAGGTCTTTCTATATGACATAATAATAATAATGATAATAATAAAGTGAACATTCATATTGGGCCAAGTCCACGCTCTGAAGCATGCTCATAGAGCTACATTATTACCCTGGTCAATGGACCAATGTGCACTCATTTCACCTTCTCAACTCCCTGGGGAGTATGCATCGACTTTCACGTTGAGCAACTTCTGAACTGCCGCGGACAAGACAGCTGATGTTATCCACGTGAAGAAATTGTTCATCTACTCAGTTACATAACCCGCCATATCTAGCGGTGGGAGAAGTGCTAACACGCCCTGTTTACCTCCCTTATCTAATCACCCCAGGTTTTCAGCGGGCTAATTGACCTGGTTGCGTCACGGTGACGGCGGGAGACACAAACAGATACAACAGAGATATCGTATTGTGAACACGTGTAGAATAACAGTAAACATGCATGTTCATAACAGTAGTCCCACTCACAGCGCCTATAGGGTATAGTCAATACCAGCACTGTGCTAAATTTTATCTTCATTGCGATACACTTCTCATTTACAAAGCCACGTGTTACTCTGTTGTAATTTATAATTTAATAATAAGCACCAAATTTATATAGCGCTAATTTTTTCATGAATGTTGCCTTTCCAAACGCGTTTTACAAAGAAAGAGGTACATACAGTAAAAACAATGAAATTATTTACAGGGCTGCAGGTAAAGCTCTATAACATTCTTTAAATGTGCGACTTTTGAGCAAGCTTTTGAAAGAGTTTTAAAACTTTAATGGAATTCTGTAATTGTGCTGGTAGCTCCAACGTGTGGCGGAGATGTAATACAATCGTTGGAAATATTTTTTGAACTTGAAGTATTTAATGTATTTAAAGGTACTTCTGAAAATATGCATACACTGTTGTCATATTTTTTTTTAATGTTTCGTAAGCAAGTTTCAGATAAAAATAAAAGTTGACGCATTGTGATGAAAATATGGAATGTAATAAGCGCAATCGAATGTATACGAAATAGGATTATTATGAAAACTGGATACAAATGTAGCATAAAGTAGCACGTGAAACATAGCAATTGATGCGGATATCTGGAAAATCTGGAAAATCATATTTTAGATCAAAATTATTCTTCCAATTTCACCATGAAAGTAACATAAATAACACTTTTTGTCTATGAAGAATTTAATTAAGTGTCTGAAAGGTACAATTTCCACAGACTTAATCCCGCGCATGCGCCCGGCTTCCAGAGGTTCGCACTCATGTGACAAGTGACAATGTATATATCCCCGTCCACGTGCTGGCATATGTCACGTGACCATATTGGGAATAATTGAGTTATCACATATCAACATGATACATAATATCTCATATTTGATATCCTCCAAGATTAACAAATTTATACAATTAAAGATATAAACATATAAATCCCTTTCAAGGCAACGTACTACTGCCATTGTGAAAACTGTCGCCCTCCAACAATGGGTCGCCCGCCCAATATTGTTCCTGTTCTCCACGCGTGTCACCAATGTCTTTAAATTACAGGTACGGACTCACACGCATGTGACTGTTGTGAGCCGTGGGATGACCCTGCCGTCCTACTGCACAATTTACAACACTGGAGTTCTAATCAACTTTAATCTTTGACTGCCGACTACCGAGACCTCTGCCGCGCTTCCACAAAGAAACAAGGTTACTTTTGCCTACGGACCGAATCGCTGAACTGTGCAGCTTTCACCCAGCAACAATAAGCTTTAATCGTGTTTCATCAACACTCACTAGGAGGGCTTTTGGCTCAGCGCTGGGGAGGCGAACACACTGGGGTAATTTGCCACCCCGAACCCCTCCATCAGGGGCAGCTGTCAACGGAGCGCGTGCTGGAAACCTGATACCCCTTTTCTGTCCCTTCCTCTCGCTCAAAGAGTCCCTAAACAGTCCTCTCCGTCAGATTATTACTGTTATTACTGCTAATTACTGCCCCGACGCGAGTCCGCATCCCGTCCCCTTCCAATAAGCCAAGGAAGTCTTTTCCGCCCCTTTCTTTTCTCCTCGACATTGTAGGAATTAGATTGTCGTCACTAACCTACGGCTTACGTTGACATCCACAAGATTTCTGTCATGAGTCTAGATCCAATGAAGATTATGCCCTTTTTCTCCTGGCGTTAGCATCCTATGTTCTCAGTTGGATCTCCCCGCAGTAATGTGTCTTGGAACAAAAGCGTCAGTCGTCGATGTATCAATTTATTTCAAACCTGACGACGCTCATTTGAAATGTGCATTGAACGTTTTATTCAATTCCTATTTCAATGTCGTAACGTTACGTCAGTGCCATGGTCACATTATCGTTAATGTTGTCCCTTAGGAGAACCATCAAACCTGTCTAATATGGTAGCTATTAGTCATAGATGTTTAGTTTAAATTGGCCAGAATGATCGTTCCCACGGATGCTAAACGGTAAGCTTGGTGCTAATGTTTTGCCTGCCATCTCGACCGTATCGATGATGACGATAATAATAATGTCACCGCCACATCGTCGGCCTCATGTGTACTCAAGAACCCTGCATACAATGTGTAATGAATATGTATCGTTTTCACCTAAATCACTTCAATATTAAATCCATACACATACTTATGGATGGTTACTTACCGCCACCCTATGTGTGAAAAGCTGAATATATAGCAATGTACAGGTCGCTCTGGAGGGAATATCGACTAGCTTACCCGACAGTAATTAATACAGATTATAACACTTTTACTAACGAGTAAGTGAGTGAGACGATGTATTGAGAAAACGGAAGAACAACTTGAGTCTTTGCATTGGTAATAACTCGACCAATCTTCCATATGGAATTACACACACACACACACACACACACACACACACACACACACACACCATGTTACGTCGTCATCTTTATGGAAATTAAATCATTTTTACACACAAAATGTTTCCGCATATGCAATAGTAAAAGACATTCTGACTCGTGTCGGATCCAACTTCAGAAAGGTTCTACCACATATGCTAACCACGGCGCTATCCCAATTAATAAGTATACTTCGCGTATTCAATCACTTTCAAGAATCAATACGGAAGTTTATTTGAATTATTTGAAATATTTGTATAATGTTGCTATTCCGTGTGTGTGTGTGTGTGTGTGTGTGTGTGTGTGTGTGTGTCTGGTTGTTTATTGTGATTTAATATCCTTATAGCCATAGATGTTTACCCGGCCCTCTAGGGTCTTACGTGCAAGAAAATCGTTTTCGTCTTCACAGTCAATTTGTCTTTATTTCACAGGGAAAAAATCCCCTCCCCGCCCCCGCCTCGAATTAATATCAGTGATGTCAATTATTGTACACGTTCGTCTTATCTGATCGAACAGCTCCAAGCGTTCGCAAGAAACAACCAAATTGGCCTTTGTGTGCAATAAATTAATTAAAGAGACAATACGTGCCGCTACAATAATCATTGAGTGAAAGAACATTTAATTACTAGACTGAAACACGAGCAATCCGATACAGCACATTAGCCCAAACCTGCCTCGGATCACGGATCAGTGTAGCTACTGGGCTCAACATCTGGCTAAGTCCAACCAGAGCGCGGGAAACTATGGACTGTCGTCTGTCTCCGCTAAACCTCCAGCATTGAACTTGTCTGAGCCTCAAATGTCATCGAATTCGGACAAAGATGGGAATTCGACTTTTGAAATTGGAATTTAGATTACTGTTAAAACTGCCCTCGCTTACATCAGAGACGATGTGTGGGGAGGGATTGCTGAGGTGTCAAAGAACAAAAGTCTTGCATAACTACGGCCCAGTGGATTGGGGGAACAAGCTGGTGAACGACCAGGACAAATAGCTGTCTTTTGATACAGAGGGTCATGGTGATGTCACGAGTATGTGGACGAGTGGCCAGTGAGAGAAAACATGTTGGTTCTCGGCGTAATCTGCCGTGATCCGTTCTAGAGGCGGAGTCGGGCGAGCTAGGTATGTCTTGATGTGTGCGTCTTACCCTTGCAGTCCGACAATATTGGATCTGGTAACACCTGATCCGCTGACCAGTGTGGCCATTTGATGCTGACCTTTGTCCACTACTGGTCAAGTGGCCTCAACGTGTACATATTATCAGAGCAGACTTGTGGGTACATACAAGAAACTGTCAAGCGTAACACGTACAGGGAATTTACGTAGAGTTTGACTACATGTGGTCGGATTGTACCAGCATTGTACCCACAGAGGGGTGGGTTACACAATGTCACGACAGTGTACAAAAACCGTTGGAGTAGTCATATGTATCCCTGCTATTTGTGTAGAAACTATATCGTTCTACATTTTGATGTTGTAGAATTCCGTCCAATGTTTTCTCGGGAGATGTTCATTGTCAACAGTATGTTTGCAATCATTATACAAAACCCAACGCATTTCAAATTGCCATTCGGTGTTCTTGGATAAGACATTCGTATGCCATAATTATTGTTTGTATCCTGGCATAATTATAAGGTCAGGTGACTCCGTTAACCTTCTTCCTGTTGGAGACCTCCAATGGAGCCCACAGAGCAGTGACTTTGTTTTATAAAGTCCAGCAGGGAGAATATGAACAGGATGTCTATGGCGAGATAACGAGCAATGATAGCCTGCCATCTGGCATTGTGAAATACATACTGTCCTGGTGATTATCTCGGCATCATGCACGAGCACCTTCTGAAGGGGGACTATGACGTTACGCATCTTGGGGACGCCGTGGCAACGTATTGATGGAGGCGTGTTGCAAAGATAACTCCAGTTCATGAGGACCATTTCCTTGTTGGTGTGATCAGTGATAACGCTACTTTGATAATTGACTCACGACATGACATGGAGCAGAGCAGACGTCATTCTATAAACATCAGTATTCTGAACTCTTTGACGTACTATCTCGTAAGAATACGGCATGACCCAGTTCACCCCGATGAGGTCTGGAACTGGAAAAAGAAATGGAGGGAAATCACAAAATATGGAAGCCCAGTCCGATAATCTCCCCGGCGACGTTGTGTTGACGGAAGTTGGCCCATCTGCAGGTCTCCTTGTATGCTCCATCACTGATTGTCTCCGCGCGTTATTCACACACACGACGAGATAACATCTCCCCCAACACGGTAATGTCACACTCAGAGAACCGTCCACAAACTGGGGCTTTGAACGAGCCCTACAAATCTGAGCCTGTCTTAAAGGATGACTGATTGAGCCTTTGGAACAGGTGTTAAACTATTAGCATGATGTGAAAATCGAGGAGCTGACTAATTCTAGGAATAAATACGGATCCAGTATATCGCCTTGCCTGTCCCACTGGGAGAGAGGACTAGTCTTAAAATCTGATAGCGCTGGCCTTTATCAACATTTCTCGATAGTTCGCTCTATTAAATTCGTTTCAGTTAATATCATAATCTAGTGCTCGATATTTTACAGTATCTTATAATCCGTTAATGTGAAAGATAATGTTTCATTAATGGGGTTGTGTAATATAGCTAGTTTGACAAGAAATGCGATCAAGTTGTGATAATTGAATATATTCTTTGAGTAGTATATATTACTTTTGTTGGACAATATATAGCATTCACAATAGTAAACGCATCTTACATTAATGCAGTTTAATTTGGAATGTGCCCGAACCACAGTCTACACATATTTAATATTTGTATGAAGCAATTCTGAAAAGCTTTAAAACACTAAAGATGCAAGTGGCTGCGATAGATACTACAATCAAGTGAAACCTTTTGTCGAAGAATATCAATATCTTACATGAAAGTGTACTTTATCAGTGAGCATACTCTATATATTATTAATAATACTATTCTGAACTATGAGGTAAAGAACCATATGAGACCGATTCTGTTACATGATTCTCATTTGCAGAAATTCAGTCATCATCGTCATAGACAACCCTGTCCTATCTCCCAACATTTTCTCCCATTGTATGCAACCCTCCCACACAATTGCTACCTCGCTTACTGACGCTGTTTGATTGTAGGCACCGTGCAGTGTTCGTGACGCGCCAAAATTAGCTTGTCTTGTTCGCGCGGAGCTTCCGGAAACTCACTTCCGGTATTGCTATGGTGATTTCTTCCAAACCTGGCAGACTTCAACTCGAGTCTTCAGGGTCCGTGTTTCTCGTCAGAGCGTAAAATTTCCCGCTCTTTTGTTGGGCGTTCTACATCCCGCCTTACAGTCTGGATTCTGGTGAAATACAGAAAAGATGGCCGACGCGGAGTGCATCTTTCAATGTCTCCGCCATTCTGATCGTGTTGAATGCGTCTAACGAGTCATGCCTGTATTGGAAATTAACCTCGCGGTGATTATAACGATGACAATACCCAGTACGAATTCGGTAAGGGTTCTTGAGTGCATCTAGATCTGTGTAATGAACAGGCCATAGAATTCCCTCATACATGGGTGCAACGTATATCAGAACGTATCGTTATCGCTCGTACACCCATGATGCGAGAGTTCGAGCACAAGACAATTCCTGGAAGCTCGGTCTGGTCGGTTTTCTGAAACATCAGCGAGTCTTGAATGGATGTGGAACTAGATCTAGTCTATGTATGTATCTCGGAACATAGTTGATGTGTCGTAAAGAATCACTTATTCAATTGGATCGACCGTTACAAAAGAAAACAAAGCTGTGTTTTACTAGAATGTTTCTCGTATACATGTGTGAAGAAAAACGATCTAATGATTTATTTTTCATAAAATTATATAAATGTTCGATTTTAGTGCATAAACTTAATTCAGAATACTATCTGTTATTTACAAATATTTACACGAAAAGTATAAATGTGTGTGTGTGTGTGTGTGTGTGTGTGTGTGTGTGTGTGTGTGTGTGTGTGTGTGTGTGTGTGTGAATAGTGAGCGTCTCTACGTGCGCATTCATCAAGCTTGGTAACATCTGCATGTAGGTTATCACTGCACGCTAGATACCGTCTATATTCAGATTTGCCATGAACGCTGGCTATCCTCTACTGTCGGTTTACCAAATCTCACCGATATTGGGGAAAACGATTGTGGACTTTCATCAAGTCGTATAGAGAGAATGGGTTTTTAACAAATGCGTTTTTTCTACCTCTTCTCCCTGATGAGATCCCTGAGCTACGTCATAAATGTAGTTACATGGCATCGTCAACCCTGGTTGGGCGATCGCGTTAAACCTAAGGAGGTTCTTAGCCATTCCTCCAGTTCCTCTCCTCTTGTGCCCATACTCTCTAATGGACGTGTCAAAAACACTGTGCTTGAGGAAATAATAATGGCAGCTCGACTGGGACTCGTCTCTCATTCGATAGCTGCGCTGTAGTGTCGTCATCTTCTTAAAAGCGTCCACAACTCGCTCGTAATGCAGGCCTAATGCAATGTTCTCAGCGTATTATCGCACTCGGGCCCTGGGTGCTGTACTACTGTATTGTCGAGATGCAATGAATTGCAACTTAGGCCCAAGATGGAGATCCGTGAAAGTGGGTTGTTCAGTGTGGGATTAGATTAGACAGAAATACTGCAGAAATGGCTGTCACCGTGATGGTTGTAGAATATGTTTTCCCTGGCAATGCCTTCCCCAGGACGTGAATCGGTCTCAAGAGAGATATTAGGCGACATTGCCACTCTGGAATAGCTCCAATGTTACAAAACCAGTACCATCCACCTTCCTCTTGATGTCATGTGCATATGATTCTTGTCCAATGCCTCTTTTTTTTCTTGCATTGGAAGAGAGCTTTGCATAAGCCTTACGAATATATCAATATCAAACATAAAGATGAGTAGTTTGTGGTATGAATCTTACATAGTATATCGGTTAAGCTGGTGGTGTGAGAAAAAATTAGGCCGATCAGGTGAGTGTGGGATATATCATACAATAGTAGTGGTAATAATTATATAATATAATATAGTATGAAGTGATAAAACGATAGAGGATATACACAGCTTAAAGCACCTAACTGACCTCACAGTATACGCGCGCGGGGGTGTGAGAGTGTGTGTGTGTGTGTGTGTGTGTGTGTGTGTGTGTGTGTGTGTGTGTTTTAACTACACATGTTACACGCTATAGCTGTCCGTCATTAGGGTTATTAAGTCTTTCAATTCGAATAGTAAAGGATGATCAAAGCCAAAGGTTTGAATATGTAAAGTCAGTTCAATACAAAGGGATGAGGGTATTTACGCTCTGCTCAATCAATATAGCGCATGGGTTTATAATTCTACGTATTGTAATCCATAGCTCGGCATCCCTCAGTTGTTTGTCCACCTGAACAACGTTAAACACAGCGAATGTGACCTGAACGGCTACACAAACGCACCGTCAGATGGAAGCTGATCACGACGGACTGGGAGATGGTTTTGTTGAATCAGCTCTCAGATGACACGGGAGACAACCCTGGCAGTGCATGTGGCGCAACAGACGTGACAATGTCCACATTGGAGAGCACAATATGACGGGAGAAGTCACGTCCGCGAGACAAGATGAGAACGAGAGTTGTAAACATCACGGGCAGGACATGCAGAAGGCGAGAGAATCCCAGAACACGCGATAAGTGTATTCTGTGGTAAAACTCGATCTCTATCCTTAAATACCCGAGATATATTCAGATGACAGGCCGGCCATAGTTCAATAGGGTGGAAGGAATTAGATCGCTGGAAAGTCAACATTGGCCAGAACCTTCTGTCGATGCCGAGCACTGTTTGGGCGGAGGATAACACGGAATCCTTGTGTTGGTGGTAATGGTAGATAGGGGTGGGAGGTAGACACAGATGTCTCTGGTCAGATCAAAGGGAGTGGACAGATGACTGTCTGTTATTACTGCATTGTACCGAAAGTTGTCTGATATCGAAGTCAAGTAGTACCAACTGCTTCTCTCCCCCTGTCTTGGATCTACTCATAGTGGTACTTAATACATGCATTGGAAATATGATTAAGCTGGCATTTTGATTTACATATAGGTCTACTAGTGTATAGATTTCATAAATGTACGTGCACCTGCATAGCATGTAAACAGATTGATTGACACACAGACAGATTTGTCAAACGTTTGCGTGATGAAAACAATAAGATGAGAAGGTCATCATATTTCAAATGAAATAACTTGGCGAATCAAATGTTATTTTAGAAAAATAAAGATAAGACTATGACACATATTGCTTACATGCAGACAGTTTAAATTAATGTGTGCCAGCATGCTATATAAACCAGTATAGCTTCATAGATATGAGGTGCCAATAGTCATGATTTCTACAGAACCGGATGCCTACACTATCACGTGATCTATTAGACGCTATTGCAGTAGAATGTCAGATGACGAAATTCCCCTTGGTTACATGGCCGATGTAATTACTTGCCAAATTCTTTGTGAAGACGACGTCTTTAATAGTCGGAGTTATTCGCGAGGGAAATTTATCCGAAGCTGTGAATTCAGAGAAGAATCACAAATCCGCCACGCTTCACTGGAATCGTTGGTGTCGTCTGCCGAATATGTCGCCGGGCGATGAACTATGGAACCGGAGTAAATTGAGTGGAATCGGCCATGAGCTCAAACGTCTGAGAGGCATTTGATTTCCAATGTTATCGTCTGGATGGTCATGTGACCCTAGTAATATGCCAACATGGCTTCCACAAGATCGACTAACGATATCTGACATTTCCAGCTAGAAAGGGTGTCTTCGTAAAGCTCGGTATTAGGCTATAGCATTCCAGATTTAAGTCAGATGATGTCGAGAACCACGAAACAGTTCAACGTTCTCTGTCGACTTCTTCCAGGAACGACCAACATATGTAGGTTACTGAGTTTGTGTCTGAAGCTCAGAATAACCTATACTGTGTAAGCTGGTAAGCTGGTTCTCAGTTCATATGTGAATCAATTTTCTCAGTCTGTTTCGCCTTTCTTCTACATTGCCTCTCAATAACTATTTAAGGAGATCTTAAAATACGGAAATTGTTCGTGAAGGTCAATCGTTCTATAACAGCATCCATGCATTAGAGGGCGAACCATTACAACTTGTAATATGGTTTATCAGTTATTTTTATAATGTTCATTACTGTCTCATAATAGGTATTATGTCGACTTATTCAAATTTTGAAATATATTTTTTTTTTAATGAAAGAACTATTGTTATTAGTAGCATAATTTAAGTCAATTAAAAATATAAACAATCAATATAAACTAGTAATATGTTAAAAACGGGACGGGGATTACGTCAAGGGGATTATGTCAAGAGGATAAAGGAGGATCATCCTAAAATCACTTGACCGACGTCTTGCCGATGATGTTCATGATAGAAATCATGGCAGTGAGATTTAAAAGCGCCCTCTGCTTTTCATTTGTACGATTGAGTCGCCGAGGCCTTGCTTTGTTGTACTGATAATTTTCACGATGCAAACCGGTTAAAATTACCCAAACCTGTCTCTAGGAGATCTCAAGAGTCCTCTGTTCTTCTGAAGAGAGTTTCTTAAAGATGGCGGCCTATTTCCTCTCTGCTGGGGGTCCTATTGAGCGCCCGGATGTCTATGATGTCATAGCTGTGACAACCAGAATCTCTTATAGACGCGTTTCAAGTCCTCGGCAACTGTTTAGAAATGAAATTGTTTTAAAAAAAACAATAGTTGCATGTTACAATTGTTCGTAAGAGAAAAACATGTCACTCTCTGTCGATCGGAACGGAAGTAATTTATGCTTTATCACCCTGAGTGGACGTTCAATAATATTTTATTTAACAATACCAGAGTTAACATTGGAGTGTTGCTAATGGCACTCATACAATAGTAGTAGTAGTAGTAGTAGTAGTAGTAGTAGTAGTATCAGCAGCAGTAGCAGGAGCATCCTTGGTCTGTCAGTACCAGCCGATGCTCGCAGGTTAACTGCAACATTCGCGCTATGGATCTTGCGGGTTTCCTCCTGCCCTAAACTGACAAGCCGTGATATAAGTGAAAGAATCTTGAAAGCGGCTCTAAACCCCAATTTAAAAAAAATATAGTAGTAGTAGTAGCAGTAGCAGCAGTGATGGTGGCGTTATAGTAGCCAAACACAATCACGTGAGACCACCATGTGTATCTAGCCTGTCAGAGATGACACAGTTACCCAGGACGTTGGTATTCACAGAAAGCCTATTTCTTAAGTAGTCCAGACAAAACACGTATAGTATCACTTTTCATTATCGAATATTATTAATATACGTTCATAGCACGAACCTTTACGATCCCCGAGAATATGACACGGACGTTGCGATTGTTCACCACATAAAATCAAACTAACTTGTTTGTTTAATAGTAAGTTCCGATTCTTTATATATGAAGGCCCAGACATGGTCGATGTGTTTTACTTTGTCTGCGAGATTGATGCAATCACGTGAACAAGAGGACGGCGATGTCCATTGTCTGCAGCACGCCGACGTTGACCTTCACCTCTCCATTCAGTTTGGTGGCGCCACTGGCAAACCGCCAAAAGACAATCCCGTTAGATTCCTGTCAATATTCTTTTATTGCATGTTTGAATATTTCATTGTCGTCATCATAGACACTGATTGTTGATTAAGGAAAAACCTTCAACTGTGGAAATCGAACTCAGTATCAGTACCCGCGGCCATTGTACCGATTATTGATATCGAGAACGCGATCGATCCTTGGTCTAACGCTACACGTACGCATTATACCTAGAGAATTGGTTGGTCGAATGGCCTGAAAACCTACATGTATTTACGATGGTTGGTTGCGTATCGATCATCAAGTGACCTGTGAGGTCAACAGGTGCATTTATTGAATGTTTGTGATTGATATGAAATCAATAATGACCATTAAGTATACACTTATTGCCATAGATTCAGTCGAATAACGTATGAATGAATCATGCATTTTCAGGTGATGAATGATTTCTTTTTCATTTAGAAGTTTCTTTTAATACTTTCTATTTCTTCGTAAATGTTAATTAATTAATATCCTAAAACACAA
Organism: Lepetodrilus schrolli; assembly: GCA_032361225.1. Lineage (NCBI taxonomy): Eukaryota > Metazoa > Mollusca > Gastropoda > Lepetellida > Lepetodrilidae > Lepetodrilus > Lepetodrilus schrolli. The sequence goes on from JAUTBT010005555.1 coordinate 53,632, forward strand.
ATTCTATATGGATAGATAGTATTATTTTCCTTCTGAATATTAATTGTGTTAAAATGCAATGCGTAATGCGATATTTTTTCCGGTATAAACTTAAAGGATATGCAAGGAAACGTATTAACATGATTCAGAGTAAACTATTTCTACCGTAGTCTTTAAATAACTATTATAAACGTTTGTAGGACTTGTATACGACACCTATGTCCGTGCTATAATATCAGTGAGAACACCAGTGTGGATGATGTATGACAAGTCATGTCATCCTGCTTAGTCCGTAGCTTATACTTAAAGGTCATATCATAATAGGTTTAGCAGAATATCACTACTAGTATATGCATAAACGTCATTAACGCTACTCTACATGAGCAGATTGTGTATGTTTTAACATGATATAGTGTTGAATTGGTATACAGTAGAAACGTGGATGTACATAGACCATGAATTCAGCTATGTTCATGATCTCTGTAATAGATATATAGTCCATCAACACTTCTGATACCACGCGTTGAAATATACTAATGCGTTTCAGACTTTATTAAAAGTAACCGAAACACAGATCCATATTGTAGGCAGAATTTCTGTATTTGAGCAAAATATTTTCACCGGCATCTTCATACGTAGCAGATGACTAAGTGTAGTTGTGGTTGGGACCAACTGCTGTGACTACCATTACCTGATTAGAAATAGTAGCAGAGATGTTTTCTATAGAATAATATAACAACACTGTTTCGCAATGCTAAGCTTCATATGGCTGTTTGCCATAATTGGTTGTCACCTCTAAACTATTTTATATTACTCGTCATGTTTTACTAAAGTTTCGTAAATTAAGTCATTGCGAATTATATTATTAATTTGGTTTAAGTAATGATTGATTGCTGCTGTTTGCAGTGGTGCCTAAAATGGTAAGATTTGATATTTTGAAAATATGCATCAAGTTACCCATTACGCGTTAAACATAGCAATTTCAGTATACGTCTGCAGTTCTCCTGGTGCCGAAGACAATTCAAGCTTGAGTGATATTAGAAGGTTACAAAGATTATTATCAAAGGTATATGGATCAACTGCGTGCGCTGTTTCTTAATCCTTATATTGATAGAGTTGATTACTGATGGAAATGCCAGTGTGTCACCCGGCGTCAAGACTACTCCGCATCACAAATATAGCTAGATAACATTGAAGATATTTATTTCCCTTTCAATCTGTTGAAATTTTCAGTGGTGTAATAATAGCACCGCGCTTAGATGATGACGGCGGGCTTGACAGTCGACTCCAATGTATATCAATGTATTTCAATTGTACTTGTTTTAATACAATGTATTAAACACACTTAAACCCACATGTATATTGAACTGGACGACACCTATATGTGTGGTGGACTCCATAACTCATCCGTGAACTCTAAACGAACGCACTCGTGTAATATATACCGTTGTCTGCTAGAAGCTGACCGCGTCAGGGGGGATTACCGGAACCTCCACACCGAAGTCTCCTACACGTCACCTTTCATACCCGTGCCGAGCACAGACGTGGGCGGTGGAGCCTATCTCTACCTGGACCCCTTCCCCAAGCTGTCTCCAACCCACAGTATTTTCGTGTTAAATCTCTACCATCAAAGATTCGCGGAATTCCGTACCTCCATAACAAGAAACCCTATCCCGTTTAAGCTCCACATTTCCCCGTATCGAAAGCCCCGATCTCTCATCACACAGTGGAGGGACACCTACCAAACCCCACCGGAGCGTGTGACGAGACTCGGCCTGGTGAAAGCCTAGTCGTAATGCTATCCTTTGCTGTCCTGGTGTTTTGGTCGCGATGTCATTGCTGTACAAGCGGTGGACAAGGTGAAAGTCAGCTATCATATTTAGGAGGATCCTATTGAGAAGAAACTTGTCACCTACGTATAAATAAAACGGGATCTAGAATGGCGACCGGGTTGGTAGTTAAGAGAGATAATTACGAGGCGATAGAGTTGACAGGTGTTTGTGTGTGCCTCGTAGCGTGGAATGATTCGTGTCGAGGTATTGTATCAGCACAGACCAGTGGCTCGATCAGAAACATGAACCTGAATTTACGTCCTAATTGTCACGGCTCGGTATCTTCTCCATTCCTCTGCTCCTCCTTAAGTTTCCCTCGGACAGTCGTGGTCATATCGACTGTCTCTGGTGGCCGTGTTCTTGGCCAAAATACTGTCTGGTCCCTCTGATCCCGCCGTAACATATACACATCAAATCTATTCAGAATGGTTTGGGCATGCATGTATGTAAGCTGTTGAACAGAAGACGTGCAGACATCTCAAAAGAAGGTTTCGTTTCTGAGCTTGACAACTACGTTTTAGATCAAAGCGATACTGCCAGCCAACGATGCTTTAAACCGATTCGTGGCATTGGTGTATTTGTAAGCTAGAACTCAGAATATTAAAGTTCAATAGTGATTATGACAGTATTCCACGTACAGTTGAATACAGCATCTTTTTGCAATGTAGGATATTGACGATTGTTGAAAGTTTGATGATCTGCGCCGTTGAAGCAGGAAGGACCGGCATCAATGCATACAATTAACGTTAATGAATGTCTGTAGTTAATAATGAGAATGTGTCCCTCAACGTCGACGAGTAGTCTATTTTGCGTATTCTAAAATAGCAGGCATAAAGAAACAAAGAAATATTATTATATACAAAATACTCTCAGGTTTAACTATAAAGATGCCTGTCACTGGAGCTAAGAGTGATGGCAATGTACAGAGAACTTCTGCTTTTGTTAGCTTCTGATTTTACCTATAAAAAAACACTCATGCAAAGCCTTCACCGTACACCGCGTGCCGCTATTAACCGTGATATCTTGCAGGGAATATATAATTCTTGCGTAACTCTCCAACACCGTGTCGTGTTTAGTATGTTTAGTTATAACTTTACATACACTGTGGAACAGTCTGTCTCGTCGGAGCAACAGCTGGGCGTCGTGTTTGTAGAGTTCTCTCCTCCTGCTGGTCCGCCGGGTTATCTGAGGTCATTGATACTTGACCCGGAAGTACAAGCACTCCGGGTATGTCTGTGCAGTTGCAGGACACGGGACGACATCGGCATGCGGGTAAGGACACGGGGATCATTAATACGACATTACCAAACCATTCGCATTAAGGTCAAATACTAATCTTAGACAACCAAGTATAAGGTAATGTGAACTTGATAACGATAGCCATTCATGTATTATGTATAGTAACAGTTAAATCAGAGATTCTTTTGGATTTTTATATTGTTTTAATTTTTAATAGGTTATTTATTTATTTATCTTTTTATTTATTTATTTGCTTATCACATTTAATAAAGGAAAAGAAAAATGAGAAAATGCCCAATGAGACAATGCTCAAGGCACACAGAAAAAATATTCTCATCACGATATATAAATTAGTTTTGTTTGACAGAAATATATTACTAGACGCCGGCGTGCGTCCCCGTGCGTGTGTGCTTCTGAGCGCACGTGCACATACGCTTACTTACACTCTCCGTTATCTGCGTGCATCAGTGCAATTGCCATCCATCTTTGTGTGAGTTGTGTTCATGTACCAGACATTAGACTGGGCCGAAGACGGACATACCACTTAGGTAGAACATAAACAAAAGCCATTTTCCTTACCGGCGTGGAATCTCGTCACAATATTGGGCCATGGAAGCCTAAATACTTTACTTTAAAAGCTATTAACTATCCCATATGTTGGGTCTGCTTGACAGGGCGTATATCTACAAGTTGGTGATACGGTCATTTTCGAGATAGACATGTATCAATACACTTGAGATAGTTCAAAGGTTATTATCATTCAAAGGTTATTATCATTCAAGGGCATACCATACGTGATGCTAAAAAGTCTAGTAACAAGATCAAAATAGTAATCCATTCAGCTATGTATACGTAAAATGAGTCGAGTCACGTAATTTAAAAGGATCATGTAGTCTATATTTAAAATTGAATCGAGAGCGGGTCAAGTATCGAACTTGAAGAGGTTCCTTTCAGCAATAAAGAAAAGCAATATCATGATCCATTAAGACCGCAATGCATACAACTGAGTGCTGCTATTGAGGAATTTATGATTTAATTCCATAATGGAGTGCATGTGCGCAGAGAGAGAGAGAAAACTGACGGGTGAAGAGTCCACACGTTCTGTTACGTTGTGGGAGAGATCAGAAATAGCGACTGACCGCAGAGTATAATTACACGAGTCCATTAACTAAAGTGGTCTGTTGGCGTCCTGGCAGAGGTGGCTGCAAGTCTAGCAAATAGCTTATCCATTATGAGTAAGATGTAAGTGTAAACATCCTAGGACATAGGACCAGAGTCGAATCTAATTCCTCAATTTGTACCCGTCCGTCTCGCGGGGACTCTCGTGCAGGGGTATTCACTCGCTGGGAGATTGCGGGTAATTAACGCTGCGATTCTGGGGATGTCTTGTAGACAGATGTGTGATGTGTAGGCATGTCTCCTGTAGGACTTTTACTGGCACTTTTACAGACCTGTCAGCTCAGAACACTACGTAGGATATTGCTTTTTCTTGACTTCTTTTCAGGGAATGGCCGTTATCACGCAGTACGTATTTCGTGATTTGTAGCTGAAATCTTGACAGTATTGTCATACATGTACGGCTCACTTTGAAGATTAAATATGTTTCAATTGTGATATTGATTTTAATATATATTTTATAGAAAAGGTTTTTTCTTTTAGTTAGTATGTATTCCATAGAACTGAGAAGCAATCAAGGAAATTGACAATATCAATGGATTTTCCTTATTTCAAACCTGAAGAAAGAGTTCAAACTATATTCCTTATAGCAACATTTTAGCGTATTTTAATAAATGCTTAGATATTAATTTATAATTTCCCCATCCTTCGTGAAACTATATTTCGGACAAACTTAAATTGTAAGATGAAATAAATGACTTATTTAACAATAATAAATCCATAACTGCATTTACCTTTTATCATTTCACATTACATCTCAACAATCAGTATGAAAATCAAGCATTATGTAAAGGTCAGTTTTGTTTGAAGAAGAGCTATAACCATATCTGTCCTATTCTGAGGAGAGAGTGTGTGCCCTATATGTTTCCCTTCAGCAGAACAAGGCTGAGTAGATAATGGGTTTGTTCCATTAGCAGCTTTAGCATCGATTGAGAAATACATTTTATTAATTAACTCATATCGATGTAAGACTCCAATCAATACATTAGCCCTTACTGAGAGTCTCCTGGAAGTGTTCTTTTCACTATCTCACTGTGATGATCGCTGATCCCTGGGGACTTGTGTTTACTTTAGAAAATTAAACCCTTGTCTTCTTGTAATTTTGTTTTCAACGACCGGAATAACGGTATATATGGTACGGTTGACCTTTAGTAATTTTATTGCAATAGATAATATTTTGGTGGAATAGACATATTCGGATATTTTAATATAGCTTGAAAATATCATTAAAACTTAGAAATGTAATTTAATAATTAATGTCATTACAGATATGATAATTATTTTCTTTTAAATTAAAAATATATTATATATTATTATATATTGTTTTACGATCTACTCAGAATGGAGATATATTGTAATATCACTCCAACTGTCGAAATACGATAGAATTATTATTTGAACCGTTTCCCTGTTGGGTTAATTTCTCTATAGAGTTGCTCTTCATATGTGTTTTGTTCTTTTGTTATGTATATGTATTTCTCTGTGACCTGTTGTGTTTCTCCATATGTGACCTTATGAGAATAGAATTACGTTCTGTTCAGTTATTTTTTGTTTCCTAAATACCGTAATAATTACAAGCAGTTCAATTCTGAGAATCTAGGTCTTAATAATGAAAAACATGACCGCAAATAAATTTTAATATTTTCGACAATACAATAGACAAAGTAAATAAAATATTGGGAAATATTTTAGTATTTCTATCACATAGATTCGGATTTACGAGTAACCGTGAAGTGGCAACTATGTCCATAGCAATTAATGTCATTGACTCCTGGCTTTCTGCAAAGTGACAAGTCTTTTAACACGCTTTTCATGTTAGACGAAAAACTAGGTCGCTCTCTCCAGTGGCTAACAATTTTCTTAATGGGTTTGGCCTACTTAGTGAGAATCAATGGATTTTACGTCAGATAGTAGTGACATCCAATGTTCGGTGACATCGATACAAGTCGGAGTACATATCAGTAGCTGTTTACACATTGTCATGCATAGATTAACAATATTTCACATTGCTTGTAGATAACATCTTATCCCTAGATTATAGTGGGATGTTCCCTTTTCCCAGATAAAATATAACCTACGTGTAGTAGTTAATACGAAAACATATTTTGAAAATATTTATGACTGTTAAATTTCGATAAATTCGTGGGGTTTAATTCAGCTTTTATATTATCAATAAATTCATCTATGATGTAGAGACAAAATTGTTAATATCAACTACGAAAATTATATTGAACGTTTTCATATATACTTTTGCTAATAATGTGTGTCACCCGTAAATTATTTACTATTATTTATCATGTTTTCCTGATGACTATAAATTATTTCTCCTGCATAAATAAAGAATATATCACGTTGCGAGCCATGCTATCCGTGGATACTGAGCGGGTTTATGTAATGATTGCTTACTGGTGTCTGGACATGGTAAGAACTAATATTTTATAAATATGTTTTACATAAATAACCAGAAATGCGTTAAACCCAACAGTTTTAAATGTGCCGCTCAATCATCGCTTTCACATCACCGGGCACCTACAATACTTGAATCTCCGGTGGTATTAGCAAGTTATACTCTTATATAACATACATAGTTAATTGTTCTGCAACGCTGTAAATTAAATACTAACGTGAATTATTCGTATTCCAAAATTCGAGATACAAAGAATTTTTTTCTTGACTTTTTATTTGACCATTTTGTTATAATATTCAGCTTAACACTTTCGGTTTTAGCTCGTATGAACGCTTAATTTTTCTCTTTTTTTTTCTTCTTTCAGATTATAGAAACATGAGGAATTTTACCCCAGTTCACCCCCAATGTAAATAAATGTGTTCGTATCATTTTTCCCGGCTAGCCATCCTGTTACCTGATTGTATCAACCACCACATCGGCGCTGTGCCGGTTATCTGGACTGCCACAACTAACATGATTTAACTATCTGCACCCAGTAATTACAATGATGCCCGGCGTTTTTGATACACATATTACAATGCACATCTTCATGCTAAAGTCTTGACACACTATCTTGATGTAACACTGATGTATTTATATACGTTATCTGAGAATCCTTCCGTATCAGTGTCAAAATTACGCAATAAATATATGTTGTTTGTCACAGACAGAACATTTCCAGTGTATAGTTGGGGGTGGAAGGAATCAAAATGTATGTAAAGAATGTTATCGTGTATTAGACATTTTGTAATCTAGCTATGGAATTCTGGATATTGCGCAACTATCAAATATACAAATGATATTATTCCCCCCCCCCCCCCCACTTCTTGCTGGTTGCCAAGTGTACGAGAAAATGTATTTTGCAAGAAATCCAAGAAATGATTAATACTGGTAACTTAAGCACACACACGCACATACACACATACACACGCACACACCACATACACACACACACCACACATACACACACACATACACACATACACACACACACCACACACACACACAAACACACACACACACACACACTCACACACACACACTCACGTTTTGTATATACACATTCTAATAATGATTATAAATAATGCTGAAGCTAACACAAACAGTCAAACCAAACAGATACTGGAAAAGAACATAGTGGTTAATTATACTCATTTGCAATGGATAAATGACATATTTAAAAAACCCATTGATTATTATACCTGAGTGTGCATTTACAGCCGTACACGATAATATGTTTATGGTTCAATTGGGAGTGTATCCTGTGTACATGAAATGAATGGATTTCTTTAGACATAGTATACATTATCAGTGGACCGTTATCCTTAGTTTTGTCAGAATGTGTTGTCAGTGTCTGTATATATTATTCACAATAGTTGCACACGCCTTTTCTTGATAATTACAACCTCCCATAACTATATATTCTCTGCCAAATATTAGTTAAGTCAATGATTTTCTGGGTCAAACTTTCTTGGGAGTTAAAATATATAAATATATAAATATATTTTCTTCAAAATAATTACATCATATGTATAATTAGTATAATACTCGTGATACTTCGTACGGTTTATACATTAATGCAGTCTATTGTGGATATGAAGAAGAAGAAGAATAGTTTCAGTGTTACATGCATATACAATAAATTAATTGTTTATGCAATAAATTAAAACACCCAGCCATTATTGGCTCAATAGGTACTGTTAAAATTGTATGTACAAATAGTAATATTAAAATATATACATTTATGTAAACTGACTTCCAACAATCAACTCAATATTAGTAAACTAAAAACATCATCAATATTAAAATCTCGAGTAAATAATCCTTCCTCTTACTATATTTCTGTAGTTACAAAATGAGAACAAAAATACAATCACATGGTATATTATTTTGCTTTATACCCTGATATAATTAATTTACTTTATTGCCAAATTATACCTCTTTTCAATAGCCAAACAAACCTTATTAATACTCTCTTGGACAGGATAAAGGCTCAAGCCATGCTAATTCAATGGCTGGATACGGCGATCTCCATTTCTAGTGGAAGTAATGTGCCTTCTCATGCAAATAACCGGCATATGTTGGTGTGACAGCTTTCCAATCTACTCGTTTTTCAATCGGCGACTTTCTTGAAACAATCTACCAAATTTTATGAGTGTTCACGGCATTGCTACATACAGAGAATGACGTCAATGAGAACAGTCCCTGTTTGCCGTGCCCTGGGGAAATCTGCCCAATAGGATATGCTCACTTTTAATTATCCGACTCCGGATTCGGAAGAATAACTGTGATGACTTTTCGATATTATTAGGCGATAGTAACAAAAACTAGGATTGGGTCCGTGAAGTGGACGGGAACAATTAAGTGATGATTGTATGATTATTATGTCGGAATCAATGGAATCAAGGGTTCCCGTATGAACCCTCATTATTCCACACTGAACCGTCTTGTTCTGCTAAATTGAAAAATTACTGTACAGATGTTGAATTTGAAATTAAGATCAGTTTTTAATCAGAACACGTTGCACGGGACCAATCAGGGGATTATCTCCAGTATTATAGTCATCGTCGTAATGACTCCCCAGATAGGCGTAGAGAACGACAGTCAGACAACGGGGATGTGTGCACTCTCTTCCAATAACTAATTTAAGTCTTGTACAGTTGCATGTACATAAATTACAATATTAACTATACAACCAGCAAACCAGTACGCGGCATTTTTGTATATCCAATAATGATACAGAAAAGTATGGATACTTTGCGGAGATTATGTCAACATAGTCAAACATCATTTGTTTTAAAAATTAATTAAAACTTTTCTCAAATAGGACTGATACGTGATGGATTTTTTTTGTATATAGTCCTGGTAGGAAAAACGCACACCCTGACTACTACATCATAACGTGAACACAAGGAGGAACTTATAATTTTTCCTCGTTGAGGTGATCTAGGCGAGTGGAGATTTGAGGAGATAACGGGTAGATGATGAAGTGACGGGATTACAACGATCTACTCCCAAAACTGCCGCAGTCAACCACAATTCTTTGCTTACTCGCCGATTAATCTTTTATCTTTTATGTTCGTATTGATCGTTAATCTCCCCTCTCAGACTCATTTTTTTCATACGCCGGGAGAGTTCTCAGCAAGATTTGATGCGTTTCATGCACATTTCGCAAATTAAATGCATTCTCTAATCAGCCTGAGTAATTATGCGGCGATAGTTTCAGGTAGGCTACGAGGTGCATGTACCCGTATATCTCCTCTTGTATGATCGCTCTAGCGGAAACAGATCAAAACTTTGGGTTTGTGTTTTGAAGAGGGAGAAAAAAGACTCCGTGAATTTTATTTCGTCTCGCTTCGCGTATCAACGTGTGACGACGAGATCAAAGAGGGGAAGAAAGCGCGAAGAATAACTGTCGATGAGAAGAGAGACAGCGTCACCTGCTCCCACAATCTCTGAGTGGGTTGTAGACCTTGTCACACAAACTAGAGAAAGCTGGAGTTTATCTTTTAAACTATACATCATCTGTGTAGGCAGGCAAGCTGTAATAAACTGTTTTAATTTTTTTCTGTTTTATACATCTACGGTTATAATGTGGTGAGAACATAACCCGCATCAACGCGTTTAGTAAGCTATGTGTCTATAGCCTGGCACACTACAAACACATGTTCTCATGAAGTAGCTGTATTGTTTACTAGTATATGGAAGCATTGCATTTATTCCCTGTAGCATAGCATCAGCACAGTGTATTAAAATGAAAACCAGCTATTATTTCTAGACAAAGTACTTCATAGTAGAAAACGCTAATTATGTATAATACTCTGGGTTTTGTTTCCCATGTCGTCATACTAAGTAATTCCATCGCCACGAACGTAAAATATTAAAATCGCCCAAAATCACAGAACACAAAATTTTATATTTTTAAATATTCCAAAGTCCGTAATACATATTATATACTACTTCTAATGCTATTTGATAAATATCCGTGTCATCTGATTTCACCTGCTGTGCACTCAACACCCTCTAGACCACACATTTTGTATGTTTTCTATTCCGCGTTTTTTGTTTACATTTTTGGTGTTACGCACATACAGGTACGGCAAAGCGCCACGTTGTATTGTGGTATAAATTAGAGGAAGTATTGTGGGAAATAGAATGAAAGCCATCATTACGCAGTACCATCGAGCAGAACGCCATGCGTTCAATACGAGAGTCACGACCCGTTTGCAAATGACGTATTTTCATTTCAGATCTATCGTTTATCCGAGAACGTACCCTTTTGCAAGTGCTTAGAGATAAGATTCAATCACATTTACCCCTTTCGAATTATGACTTCCTGCTCAGAATTTTAAGTTAACCAGCTGATAAAATCTACTCGCTATGACAATGCCATTTATTTGTATTTGCAGAGTGCACGGGTGCTTGTATAAGACTAGGTTTCGGTATTCACGACAAAAACAAATAAGAGAAAAGATAAGTCTACGTATAACTTAGAGCATAATTAATGTTGTTGTTGTTAGTAGTAGTCGTAGTAGTAGTAGTAGTAGTCGTAATAGTAGTAGTAGAAGTAGTAGTAGTAGTAATAGTAGTAGTAGTAGTAGTAATAGTAGTAGAAGTAGTAGTAACAGTAGTAGTAGTATTCGTCGTAGTAGTAGTAGTCGTCGTAGTAGTAGTAGTAGTAGTAGTAATAGTAGTAGTAGTAATAGTATTCGTCGTAGTAGTAGTAGTCGTCGTAGTAGTTTATAGTAGTAGTAGTAGTAGTAATAATAGTAGTAGAAGTAGTAGTACTAGTAATAGTAATAGTAGTAGTAGTAGTAGTAGTAGTTCTGTAATGGCAGATGCGAGACCATTGCCCATTAATTATTTTGACGTTTATATGTAGTTAAGCGAATAATATAGTACCTAAACCATTAAAAATTATATACGGCATATATTTTATTTGAAAACGTATCTACCTCTCTCTCTCTCTCTCTCTCTCTCTACCTCTCTCTCTCTCTCTCTCTCTCTCTCCTCTGGCAATATTCGACAACATCCCCAGTGCCGCGGGGGTCCCTCTCCCGTGTGACAACTGGAGCCTGACCCCCGGAGACTGGAATGAATACGTCGACTCACTCACTCGGCACCCCTCTCTCGCTTGCGCTTTTAGAACTATTTGCCTCCTCTTACTCAACCTTTTCACTGTTTTACTTAAAGCCTGGCCCTGTTTCAAACAAACAGTTAGCATGGATTTCCAATAGGATCCCCTCCCTCCACTCCAATGTAGAGATTCAGCGTCTTCCATGGGGGGTCGGACTAACGACAGCTTGTACACGGTAAACTCCTCGATCAATCTGTTCTATCAATGGCTGTTTTGATTTCACAGAAAAGGAAATATTGTTGGAAATGAATAAGGCTATTGATCTCGTAAAAGACTGAAGATAATTCAAGCGACAAAGCACAAAATATTACGTGTTGTGATTTCATTCAGATAGGAAATTCATTCTGAGGTGCTCGATGAACAAGGACCATTCGGAGCGATAATAAAGAGGCCCTGCACGGGTTGAGCACGCGTTGTCACTTGATACGAGGCCCGGGGACAATGGAAATTCTAGTCGGTGATTTCGAGTATGATATATTAACATGTATATGCTTTCTCTTAAAAAATATGAGCATATTTATAAACTACACGTAATATGCATAATTATTCTTTATTGTCTAAAAAACACCCCCAAAAATTTTTTTTCTTATAAAATAAAAAATGAGCTCTACCAGAATAGATTTTACGGAACAAAGTCTCATAAATTATAGGTATGAAGTGAGGGAAACCCATTCGCAAATAGGTCTCGAATCATTAAACGCATACTCATTGTTACTGATATGAGTAATTATATATTACAATATTATTCACTATATGTATCCATTTTCCAGAGTACAGCTGCAGTTATCAGTATTATGTCAGGTCCTGCACGTGACTTCAATAGAACACCACCGATACGAGCAACACATAACTTATACTAGCACAGCCTCAACAGATATAATTCAAGCGAGAGGCTGACCAACTTTTCGAAGTTGTTATGCCCCCAGTCTGGGAAGTATGGTAATGGTTGAATATGAAATACAGAATCCCTTAGTGTCTACTCGTATGCATGTACGTCCAAACTTTATCTTGCTGCAGCTACCTGCAGGTTTAAATATATTGTATGATATAAAAGGTGTTTCCTCACCTTGCGTATCACCAGATAAGACGCATTCCACGACCATTGACGTAGTGGTAGTGGAGAGAGAGAGAGAGAGAGAGAGAGAGAGAGAGAGAGAGAGAGAGAGAGAATGGATGGTGGGAGCGGGCGAAGAAGTGGAACAGTATTTACTAGCAGGAGTTCTAGACAGAGTGAAACAGAATTTATTGAACATAATCATAAAGTCAATGTAGTGTATCTATCAGCTCAAGGTTATTGCTAACAACCCTTCAGACGAGCATACAATTGCAAGCTATATTTGTAAGCTCTATATGCCAATTATGCACGAAGATCGAAGTGACAAGTCTTTAGTATTTTATATTTGTTTTCTCTGTATTAATATGTTTTAAAGAAGAAGCATACTAGTATTGGAATTAGCAATATGGAACTATATGTATATGCATTAATTTCATATAAATTAGCATATGTGTGTTCTTATTTTCATCGCATATATCCCTACGAATTGTTCATTAAACATTATTATGACACCTATAGCAAACCCGATTACATGTATTTTAAATAACTTCGCAATTAATTGATACAGCGTGCATTCGTAGATGAATGTATTAGGTTAGTTGCTGTAGTTCGCGGTTTACAAAAGTAATTAATTTGTGCAAGACTTTGGTATAGCTTTTCTTCCATAGTTTTGTTACAGCTAAGATCTCAGTCTCGTAACAAGTATATATGCATTGTCACACGTATATGTGTACGTGATTCCAAGATAGACCAGGATATACTTACATCTTATCTCAGCGTCGAATAACGCGACTGATTAATGACGAGATTTACCTGTAATTATTTCATTGTCTCGTCACAGTGGACACCTCATTGGTCAACTGCTCAGGTAAAAAAAACGACGCTGTACTGCTAAGACCCTGTGGCAGTTTTACATGTTGAAGAACGCTGTTGTGTCGACACAAAACACAAGTAAACTAATCACGAGGCATGTACGCGTCTCAAACAATGTAAGTTTCAAATAAGGCAGACATTTTAATTAAATATAATAACAAAGGCTTGCTCGGCTCGGGTTTTACAAAGTCAGCTCGTGTCTGGTATTGTAAATGTGTGGAACGGCAATTCATAAACTAGTGTTCGTATATTGGGTCTCGGTATACAGATATTTATAAAATGTCATATATCTAAAAAATAAAACACACACAAAATGATAATCCAATGATTTACTGTAATAAAACTATTCTGTATTTCTTGGTTAGTTATATAGGCTACAGAGTCTACAATTGTTCTGTTTTGTAGATCACCTGAGTCAGACTCTGAATTGTCATTTTGGGGCCACATTCTTTACTACAGAAGTGAGGTTGGGCCTATATGTATTGAAACTGGTCGTTATGAAAGGTTAAGTGTCGAAGAAAGAGTGTGTCCAATGTGGAATAATAGCGTAGAAGATGAAATGCATTTTTTTATCACATTGTTTAGTATACGATGATTTAAGACACAGTATGGTGAATAATATTGAATGTTTAATGCCTAATTTCATGGTATTATCAGATCTAGCGAAATTTGCGGTACTTTTAAGTCATACACATTGTATTTTGCATTGTGCCAAAACCTTTTTTTTTTTAATACTACAAAGGCGTTCCTAGCTGTTATACAAATGAAAATATGTAATATTCCCATTTAACATATTTATATCATTGTGCATTGTTTTAATGCATCAGTAATGTCTCTCGTAATT
>JAUTBT010005556.1:0-37500 GCA_032361225.1 Lepetodrilus schrolli
TGTGTGTGTGTGTGGGGGGGGGGTGTTATTGTTATATTACTAGTATGTGTTGGTAATATTTCGAAAAAAATAACATAACAAAAAAATAATAAACAGACCCATCGACAGCATATTATATACTATGTCGTGGATGGCTCTGTTTATTATTATTATTTTGTAATTTGCTATATGTATTTTTTTTTCCAAAATATTATCACTACATAATATAACAATAAAGCATATAATTAAAAAAAATTATAAAAGAATGTATAAAACAATAATTAATTTGACCTGTGGTTGGATGTACCTCAGTACCATCAGAGAGCCAGATAAGACCAGGCAAGGACACTTGTTCGTTTCCTATTTGTTTCTGTCATGCTGGATAGTTTCCAGTTATTGCTTCATTCTTCATGAAGCAATGATGTTTTCTTGGCGGTGAAGGTGATATTATCTGTCTTTGTGACAGGTACTGTGTTACGTTCTATGGATACGTGCAACTGTGTACCCCGTAAACTGATGGTACTTGCAACTGTGCATATGCAGAACACTGATGATGCTTGCAACTATGTATACAGTAAAGTAAGGATTCACAGTAAACTGATGATAATATTATTTGCAACGGTGTACAAAGAAAATAGACGATACTTGCAGTATACTGAAGATACTTGCAACTACAGTATATACGTATGGTGAGCTAACTGTGATGGAATTCCACATGTATATGCAATAATCTAGTACATATGCAAGTATATACATACATATGCAATAACCGAGTATACACGCATATGCAAGTGTGTATGCAATAGACTGAGGTTATGAAACTGAAATTGAGCATCTATGAAACTGTCTACACATGAATGGAATACGCTGTATGAAGTTTCACGTTCTAACCTTTTCACTTTCTCTTGTACATATACAGTGTAGCTTTCAGGAGGCGATTGGAAATGTTCTTGCACGATTTACGATAATTGGATGATGACGATAACGATATGCATGTAGATCTATATGTACTTACTATCATGTGTACAATTATTGTTGTGGATACACAATACCATGATGAATAAGCATGAATGGTAACGGCACTATTTACAGAACAGCCGGCAAAGATTGAGCAGAGTTTGACAAGTGCGTTCATTGTATTCTTCCACATATTTTAGTAACTTGCCAATCCGTAGAACTTATACATTACTGACAACGAAATATAATATTATCTCTCCAAAACATGTGACAATAATGTATTTGTAACTATTGCTAATAGTGCCATCAATGATTATTATACTATTACCATGGTACTTTACTAATTTGCAAAAGAACGTGCTGTATAACATTTCAGCTTAAAGGCATACAATCACGGGTTTGTTTACATATTTTATGGTCAAACATATTTGTACATGAAAGTATGGACATTTGATGTGTCTACATAAGTATATTGGGTAACCAGCTACAGTTTCCGCATATCCCACTGGATTTGAATATTTTCATATTTTATTCTGTTTCAATATGTAAGCTACGTAGCTTTGGTACCAGTAGTCATGACAGATTAATTTGACCATATTCAATTATTAGAGTTACCTCCCTTAGTCTATTAGACTATAGAACATTGATATATTACAGTACACTACCAACTGATTATTCGGGGTTTACCGGAAATATAAACTACACTGGAATTTAACCTATCCTACAGCGGTGAAAATATATTTGGTAGTACAAAAACGATTATATGTATCCGAAGTGCATGTACCTTGCATTTTAAACTCAAATCCAATCTGTGATTGTATGCCTTTAAGATAGGATATTATGCAACATATTAACTGTACCAGGCACTATAATATTGCCTTGGAATTGAAAGTGAGTCATATACTTACATATTTTACAATATGAACATCAATTTCACGCACAATGGGTGTCCTTTTGTGAATAGTACAATCTCCATTTTGATTACTGGCGTGTATAAGATTACCATGCAGCATCATTAGCAGGTATTACTTGCCCAATGCTCATGCTGTGATATAAGGAAATTATGCAGAGTTCACAATACGCCCTGCTCTAGTAACAGCGGTATATCACTTTCCGTTTGGTTCCGCAGTAAATATCGGAAACTTTATTTTGGCTCGATACTGCTGTTGAGTGGTGGTGGAGCATATTATTAGCTTTGACTTATTGTTGCCTTATACATGTATACAAATGTTAAATAGTCATGCACCAGTTGATAAATACAGTGGGATGTCCTATTCTATTTCATATACCGTGGTGTTTTTAATCACCCTGTGCATTCATGTTAATACCGTTTCTCTTCGAATTCAAATCATGAACGTGTTATGAATGCAAGCAAACACATTTTGTTGGTTTCCTAAGAATTGATGTCAATATGCATTTTACAAGCTACTGATCCTATTTATTGTACTATGTACATCTTTACTGATAAACGTGCCTACAGTACAGTGAGAGAAAGTACTGTTTTCTTCTCAATATTCTGGCGAATATTCTGCTTCTCAATTATTTTCTATGCCATGCTTTCATCTGTGTCATGGAGAATGTTTTCACATACATAGAAGATTTAGAGAATAACCCACGAGATACTAGTGAGAGATTTAGAGAATAACCCACGAGATACTAGTGAAAAGATTTTGAGAATAACCCATGAGATACTAGTGAGAAGATTTAGAGAATAACCCATGAGATACTAGTGAGAGAAGATTTAGAGAATAACCCATGAGATACTAGTGAGAGAAGATTTAGAGAATAACCCACGAGATACTAGTGAGAGAAGATTTAGAGAATAACCCATGAGATATGAGTGATTACGGAAAATTCGTCCGAGCGGAATTAATGTTCACAGTTCCAAGCTTTAGCGAGGAACTTTGAACATTAATTTCACGAGGGACATATTTTCCGTAACCACTCGTATCGAGTGGGTTATTATAATTATTCAATATAATCATTTTAATGTAATAAACCATTGACACCTGCCGATAAACAGCTTCATCGAGAGGGCGAACTAGCAGAAAAAGTGTACATTTCATCTAAGCACGAGAAACACAAAAAGACGTAATCAACACTGTTGATTATCGAATTGTTATTACACAGTAGATATCCACTACGTATATTGAATAATAAACGTTTCTGCTAGTCTGATATTATTATCATCATGAGTGTCGTCAAGACCTTGTGTGCCAAGTTGATGTATTTAATGTATCATTTCTAGCTCAAGTTGTCCAAAACGCTTGATTGATGTATGTAATTGTACTTCGTGTTTTAGTCCTTGTCATTGTCTCATGGCAATTCTTTCTATTTTTAATTTTAAAATTTTTTTTAAATTGAATTGCCAAGTTGTCAAAAAATGTAAAAAGATATATGCAACCAAACGTCCTTGACAAGGGCTAGTGTTGTGGTACGGTTGGCATTGGGCACGTAAGTAGGTCAGGTCCCATCAATTTCCCAGATTCTTCCAAGTTCCGGTGATAGTAAAACACGAGTACTTGGCCTTGGGTTGACTAAACTCCAGATAAACTCGTAATACGCCGTTAATACGGATCGTGTGCTTATATTTATGTTCGATTCAGAGATGAATCATGTTTTTCAGCATGATCCACACGTTTTGATCGCGATACAACGTAAGGTACGTAAATAAAGCAACAGCCACGCACATGTCACCGTGTAGGTTATCACCAGAATCGTTAAACCGGATATGTCTAAAATTAGAATTTAACCCACTTATGCGCGCGATTGTGATAATGAACGTTTTCATGCACTCTAAAAAATTAAGAATGATCATGACGTTTCACGTCGCAGGTTTTATTCTCCAAGATAGTATTGACCTCTACCAACGAGAGCCAGAATTGCTCTATTTCTATCAAGCAACGGTTTCAACCCCTACCAATGCGAACAAGTATTATATATAGATTTATCTCAATCAATCAACTATTATGTTTACATTCGTCTTATAAATAATTGAAATTAAAACGTCTCCACATCTACCAACGATAACGCAAAATATATCTATCAAGCAACTGTTAAAGGGCATAAGTTATTCCCGTAAATAATTGAAAGCAAAAACTTTCCAAATCAGAGCGTAACATTCACTTGAAGTGAATCCGGCATAATGCGGTTTAGAGTGATACTAAACACTAGTTGCATTGTAATAACATAGATCACATCCTCTAAGACATAGGTCCACGGTCTCATTACACACCGTAGTGTATGAGCAGTTAGTGACACTCGATCTAGAGGATGCATAGTTTCCTAACATTGTATGATGCCATGCAGTTTCTCACCATGAATGATACTTGTCTAGAAAATTGGCAGTGAGTTTTTAAGGTTATCAATATTAGTTTGTTTTGCGAAGCATACATACATGCACTGTTCCCATTAGCTGGAAATTATCAAATAATGTAATTATATAAATTATGTTATGTAACATCCGTCGGCGGGCATGACTTTTTGAAGTTGTGATCACTATCAATGGGTAGCGTTTCATGAAGATATCGTATCCACTAACATACCATAGCTCTCTCTCTCACATTCTCCTTCTCTGTCTTTCTCTCTTTCTCTGTCTCTCTCTCTCCCCCTTCTCTGTCATTCTCTCTGTCTCTCTCTCACTCTCCTTCTCTGTCTTTATCTCTGTCTCTATCTGTCTCTCTCTCCCCTTATCTGTCTCTCTCCTCTTCTCTCTCTCACACTCCTGTCTTTCTCTCTTTCTCTCTTTCTCTCTGTCTCTCTCTCCCCCTTCTCTGTCATTCTCTCTGTCTCTCTCACTCTCCTTCTCTGTCTTTATCTCTGTCTCTCTCTATCTGTCTCTCTCTCCCTTCTCTGTCTGTCTCTCTCTCTCTCTCTCTCTCTCTCTGTCTCTCTCTCTCTCTCTCCTCATATCTTTCTTGTTTACCACTAACAGTCAAGCATGGCCTCTTATAGTGGACATGAGAGCTTCTTAGACATCACTGCATAATGCTCCGTGATGTGCATATTACCTGCGCTCTTTCTTTACATTGATATGACACAGCATGCGGAAAGTAAATAACTTATTCTGAAATGTATGTATTCTGTGTTGCCTCTGCAGTCTGCACTCCATATGAACCCTGTCCATCAACTAAATTGGCCGTCATGTACGCCACTGAATATCCTAAATATTTAGCGGTATGCCTACTTATCGTAGTATTCCTTTAACACTCATCAGACTTCAAAGATGCGCAGTTGCTTAACGCAGATTATAAATAGGTATAATGCACGTAAATAGAAATATAGAGTTATATCTAATTAACCTATTTTAAGATAACATGTTACTTTAATTATAGTTTGTTATTTATTTAAAATGCTTGCGTTTGTTTTGTTTAAGAAGGTATTCACCTGGTATTGTCAGAAAGACATATTGCCAGACAGCCACTAACAGACTCCAGCTGGATCATTGAGCTAAATTGATATGTACACGTATGGTGACATGTAATAGAAAATAATGGTAGCCCAGAAGGGATATCCAGAGGTTTTGTGGACGTTATATTATCCCATAGTATAACATTATGAGCCGTAATAGCGATAACTTTCGAGAACAGTGTATCAATGCTGTTTAACACCACTCAAGTTTCATGTTTGATAATATTGAGTAGAGAATACAAGTAATAATTACTTACAACTTCGAAGATGTCAGATTTGGCTATCAACAGAAATACCGGAAACACCTCGCGGATATGTTTAGCTCTCATGAAACTCGCAATTCTCCCGCACATACAGAGGAATAAAATACATCCGGTTAAGCAGAATATGTCTGTGTCTGTCTGATAAGGTCATTATAGAAGCGTGGACACAACTTAAGTACATAGTCTGGAAAATATTTTGCTTTCATGTCATTTGTATATGCTGGACAGCTGCTTTAAATTTCAGAGCTATTGAATGTCTTTATCTCGGAATGTGTGCACGGTGTGCTTAGAATTTATACTGCTGACTGACGTATATTACGATGTGGAGAGGTGGGAGCAGTCGCAATCCTTCCACAGCTCAGCATTTAATGACCGGAAGTCTCTTCTTCCGAATACCTGTGTCTGGCCTAGCGAAAATGTGCACGTTCTGTCATGTCTGGCATAATTCAACAGACGATAACAAACAGGCGGAGAAATGTGGAAAGGTTTTAGTATTGGAATGTTCTGCTGATCTTGTGTGTAAAGATACGATGTGCGTGTTGAGCTGTAAAGAAATGGTTAAATTTATTATGTCTTGAGGACAAGTATCTTTGTATGATCTGCCGGGTTCATCTGTGTCAACTCACAACTTGAATTCAGTCACTGTGAAGAAAGCTTAATAATACCAATAAACACATTCTACCAAATGTGACGGTGTATAGGTATAGTGTTGCCGAGAGAGGTTCGATAATTCAAGGGGACATATTTACACCGGTACGCCGGGTTTCGTGTTATTCTTTACCGTTATTAATGGTTTTCCAAGGCATTTATATAGACTAAATAACGACCTATTCGTATCAAGATATGCAAGTCAGCATTGGAAACCAAATCTGTTGCCAAATTCGGAGTAGAATAATTATTTTTCGGCGACTGTTAATCTGATACATCTGTACAGTGCGTACGAAGAAGGAAGAACGACATGTTTCCGCTTTGATTGTCCCCTCTGACGTCTGTTGATTCCTGTATTGAAATCCTGTAATACTGTCCATGGTTTTAATGGTGTTGATGATTGACGTATGTACATGTATGTCAAGAGTGGGCCATTTGATATTGATGCCATCTTGTCATATATACGAAGGTCATTGCGGAAAAGGGTTTCCTTTTGGAAAAAAAACTGTTCTTACTGTATAACAATTTAACACATTGGAAGGAAGTTAAATACAAAAACATTCAAATTTTATACTCCTTCTTATAAGAATTGTATATTTTCTCCTGCAGAAGTGATTAAGAATGCTTAATTTGCTTTCTTCGACAAACATGATAGTATATGTAGTGTGTCATGTTTTAGATAGAATATTGATACTATTTATCTATTAATTTCTGCTACTACTACTACTACTACTACTACAACTACTACTATTAATAGTAGTAGTAGTAGTAGTAGTAGTAGTAGTAGTAGTAGTAGTAGTAGTAGTAATAACATATTTCAACTTCAGTATTAAATGAATGTAATTCTTAATTATGTTGCGTTGTGTTCGTATATTACACACATCTTTGAGTTTTATTAAATATCTAACATTTCAAACGTCATCTTCTGCGTTTATATTAAGTCATTCTGTATACAGTATATATCTTCTTGGCGAAATTCGATCGTAACACGACCATAGAGAATCATGGTTGGAAATGCTTATAAATGGAGCACTCTCTACTTTTAACGAATGGCTCCCAGTTCGTCTGAATGTATGGCTTCTGGTCGCGCTCATGAAACATCAGAAAGCATGATCAGGGGTAACAAGACAATTCGTCGTTCTCAACATACCAGGAATATTATTCATGAAGTTGAATGCCCTCCGGAATTGGAGTCATTAGCTGAAGCGAGCATTACGACGACAAATCTGTTGTGGGGCATTCATCAAATTTTAGTCTCATATCGCAACAAGCATGACAAAACCTAATAAGAAACCTGGTTAGAAAGGATCAATCATAAAGATCCGTTAAGATTATGTTCTATAGATTGATGAATGTTAAAAATACAATAAATTGTACGGTAAATTACGTTACTTTTATCTTAACGGTAATTATACCGTTACCCTAATTATACCGTTACCCTAAGCACTGGTTAACAGCCAATTGGAAATGATTTTGCGCTATTTTCCCAAAATGTTTCTATGATATCGAAGCGATATCTTATGGTTGGAAGGGGAAAGTGCAACCAATCTGTAAAATAGTTCTTTGGGGAAACTTCGAAATGACAGCAATACAGCAATTTACGAGCTGGTGAACATACGACCCTGGAAAACAACCTGTCTGACTGACAAGTGCGAAAATAACCCTTTTTTTCATTGGATCCGCTTTCAAGATTCTTTCACTTATATCACGGCATGTTAGTTTAGGGAGGAAACCCACGACATCCGTAGCGTTGAATGTTGCAGTAAACCTGCGAGCACCGGCTGGTACTGACAGACCAAGGATGATAACTGCATTGCTACGGTACAGAAAGCGCATCATGATCGCGTCAGAAAGGTAAGATTGATGCCGGGAACAGGATTTGAACTCTTTCCCTTTGGCTCCGAAGTCCAACGATCTACCATTGGGCTTTCACCCGCCCCAGTGTTGAACTTACCTTAGTTACAAGCGGAATACCTAGGAGAAAGCCTACGATATGGATAAATAGGGTGAACAGAGTTCGATGTCTTCGCAGCACCGAAGGGAAGACGTCGATGATTGCACTTATGATAGATTCCACCATTGCGAACTAAAAATAAAAAATAGCGCATACGTATTATAAATTTCAATTTGAAATCACCTTAGTTTGTTTGTTATTCGCAAAATGTTTTATATCAGATTTATGTTTGAAATAAATACATATTTTTATATATATTATTTGGATTTCAACTTTTAATCAATCTCATTAAAATCAGACACGAAACTGACGCTCAGATATTTGGGAACTCTATAGCTAGTGCTTAAGTTATGCCAAAGAATGTCCAAATTTAATGTTTCAGGAGCGAAACGAAATCTGATGTTAATAAGAGTGATTTTTAATTAACTTGCAATTGAAATCAGCTTCAGTGTGAAATTATTTAATGTGAAGTAGATTTAAGAGATAGAAGAGATTTCAGTTTGAAATAAATAAGCAGGCCTAAATAAATTTGCTGTGTGCTGTCCAGAATATCCGTTGTGAAAATAGCAAATGTAGAGAAAGCGAGAACACAAATGTCAACGGTCGTAGAAGTACTACGGAAATATAAATACGTGTATGTTTAAGAGATGACCTGTTCGTGGACATTTTCTATGGGATTATGTGATAAATTAAAACTACATTGGTTATGTATTAACTCTTTATCATGTGATCATATTGACGGTAGTATTCTCATTCATGATATTAATCTCAGAAAGTAGAACAGACAATCAATTCTAGTACATATAAAAATATTAATATTAGTGTATGTGTGTGTGCACGTGCGCATGTTTGATTGAACCTTAACAAGTATCACGTACCCTCCTCGCTCGCTCTCTCTCTCTCTCTCTCTCTCTCTAACTATCTATCTATCTCTCTCTTTCTTTCTCTCTCAATTCTAATAACTCCGTGCTGTGACTAAGCAAGATATGCTATATTCTTATTGTGCACTTGTTTACATTACCACAGGCTTTGCGCATCACATCTGCGGCTACATGCATTACATTAAGGTGAAGGTGACATTGTAATTCACGCTGGACTCCCCAGTACATCGTCCATAGTCTACAGGTATGCAAAGCAAGGGATGAGATGATCGAATACCGGTAACTAGATTACACGTGCTACCTGATACGATAAGCAAACAAGTAGATACTCTGAATCCTGGTTCTTCGCTGATAACTAAAGGCTTATGACTAAATATAGCATGAATTATTTTGACTATAGGTCATTCGTTAGAGCTTATGATTTAAGCAATATGTTTTGGGATCCATTTGTAAATCACCATTGAACATATTTTGTATGGAAAAAGTGCTATATAAATATGGTATATATAATAATACTATTATCCTGGAATTTTGTATACATTACAGGCTGTAAATTGAAAGCTATGTATGCATCTGTGAAGTTTATTCATGGAAATGGAATTGGCAAACAAGATAAACTTAGGTCCGATATTTGGGGCCTAGTTCACTTCAATTTTTATTTATTTATTTTTAATTGGGGTTTAGAGACGCATTCAAGACTCATTCACTCGTAGCTTTTCAATTTAGGGCAGGAGGAAACCCGCAACATCCGTTGCGCTGAATATTGAAGTAAACCTACGAGCACTGGATGGTACTGACTCAATTTTGACTATCGTATATAGAATTGCGACCAGCATATATAGATATAGAATATTACAATCTGATATTTTGGAGGTCAAAGCGGTACAATCAATAATACAAGATACAAATATTCTGACACTAATAAATAGCTGTACGATTTACAATGTATTATTTTATTAATTTAACATTTGTCAAAGTCTGTAAATAGCCCGTTATTGCTATGACTAGACAACTGCAACGTTTAACTTAGGTATGCTTAGGTATGCTAACAAGAAATTATTTTTTAAATTTTTTTTGAAGATACAACGACATTTGTTTTGTCCTTTATATGATAATGAACTTTTAACTGCAAATCGGATACCACACGCACTTTGCATAAGTTTAATAAAAGGAGAGCATATTACGTATCCTAATTACTAGTATGAACTTGGAGTACAACTCTTTGAAGCCGATATACAATGCCTCTCAAACTTAGAAGCCATACGGTGCACGTATTAAACACAGCGTGCCCTAAAGGTTTTATATGCTATCCCTCAAGAGTATATGTGTACTGACCGAGCGCATTTTCATACTAAAACGTGTGTTGCTGAATAAAATCTCCCGGTGCTGTATGGGTAAGTGACAATGAAATCTACAGTGACCTGACCCCCTTGACATGACGTCCTGACGGCAAGGGGCGGGAGGGGGAGGGGGAGGGGGGAATCGCCACCCGACATTTAGGCCGAGATACCTTACGATACAAAACAATTGGTTAATTATGGCCTTTTAACTTTTCTCTATTCTATTCCTTTCATCAACGAGTATTGCCGATTTGCACCTAATTACGAAATATTGTAAACGTAACACATATTTTAATCATAAGTGCAGAACTAAGTGCACATGTTCCTTGAGAATTTGGTGTCTGTTCATGTTTATATGTCTATTGCAAAAAAAATAAAATGCTTTTATATAACAAACATGGACCAAATAACCTAAATACATGTATATTGGATTGGTGTAGGCCTACCCCGACGTGAAAACTCAATGCGGTTATTTCGGTTCGTTAATTCTAAAGAAAACACACCATAATTTCATTAAAAAAAATTGGTCCAATGACCGTAACGTATTCAAGGTTCACTGTATAAAAAGGTCAACTAAGAGAATTATTTGTGTATTTAATACGCCACTGTGTATGTGTGTATATATATATATATTATATATTTGTACAGAATTCGTACAGTGACCCCCAAACTGGGCTACTACTTATTGAAAGTTGTATGCTCTGTTCATCCATGAGAGAACCCGTTTAACATGCTTATTCCATCCAGACCAAGCAACGAAGTGGCTTTAACATAAACGCAACCAGAAATGCTATATGAAACCGTGATTGTTATACTGATCCAACTGGGATGGTATTAAAGGAACCCCATTAACAATATATATATATATATATAGAGAGAGAGAGAGAGAGGGAGGGAGGGAGAGAGAGAGAGAGGGAGGGAGAGAGAGAGAAGAATATTGAGACTGAAAAAGATAGGGGCATCCCTGCACACAATGTTATATAACGTTATAATAACGTTGTAGTAACGTAATAGAGAGAGAGAGAGAGATAGAGAGAGAGAGAGAGGGGGGGCGGTGGAGGATAGAAATTTAATTTTCAACAATACAAATGAAATATAATAGACTAAGCACAGCTCTGTATGACATTTCCGGTTGCATACAGCATACACATGTTTAAAATAACGGGATAAGATCATTGATAGGTACATCTTTTCCCACTTCAAATTTTACGACACAATCTTCAGAGATTTAACCCTTTCGCTGCTAGACTTACTTAAAAATTACATCTCAGAAAACAGGACATCTTCGGTGGTCTGGCACGAATGGGGTTAAAGGTCATTGTACACCTGAAAGTTTTCTTTAGATTTCAAGTATTTGACGTTTTACACAAGTACTGACACTATGTTGTGCACGTACAATGTGTATTTAAGAACACCTTTAACAAATACACCATGTGTTCCAAATCTAATACATTTCCAAAGGACTCAGCATTCTGTGTAGTATTGTGTGGACAATGCATGTCATAGCGACATCGGCGAGATAATGGCGAAGTGGCCACCGTCGACCCCCTTACATCAGGACTTCTGATAACCGGTTCCTTCGCTATCCGCACGGTTTTTACTGGGAACCAAAATGTTGCTATATGAAATGACTCAGATAACTGTACAGTGTATGTAGGTAGCGTTTTAAACGGGGATGTATTCAAAACGTACGAAGCTCATTTAATGGATAATAATAATTCCTATCATTCTAAACTATATTGCAATGCAAAATTAACAAAATATACACAGAGAGCTGATTGACGGCAGTACACCCTCACTGACATTGTATGTGCATAGCTAGTCCTTGTAATAGACGTTTCATGGCAATTTCTTCGATGTTTTATTATTTTGGAATATTTTTAAAAAATGGCAATTTTTCAAAAAATGAAACAGAAATTTATAAATCGAAATATTTACAATGAAACGTCTTTGACAAAGATTAGTGCATCGGAGCTATTTAATGCTGCAATGGACTTTATTAGTGCATAATCGTAAGGATTTCAATGTTGATCATACTTAAATAAAAATTAGAAATGATACGGGAGTTGACGTAAATTTATACAAATCAAATTGTATATCGTACGTTGTTTTTTTTTATATCCATATTAAACATAGATGTTGATAATCTTTCGTATGTTGTTTTATCCTCCCACTGAAATAATGTGATAAATGACAGTTGGATCTTCCAGAGATGTATGCCACCAACTAATCGGTGTAAACTACGTTGTACAGCATTTACGTGACATTCTGAAGTGGATCCACAATGTGGGTATTTAAGGTGGGATACTGTGTGGATTGTTTGAGCTATGCGATGCGCTGTATGTTAATGAGACGCATAGTCCACGCGTTATGAAAAGCAGTGTAGTGAGCAACCGTCACCACACACACACACGCACAGACACACGTACACATACACACACACACACACACACGCACAGACACACGTACACTTACACACACACACATACACACACACATACAAGTATACACATACACACTCATACACACACATATATAAACACACGCACACAAAATATACATACATACTATTACACTGTACATATACAACACACACACACACACACACACACACACACACACACACACACACACACAAAAAAAACATATACATACATACTATTACACTGTACATATACAACAAACAAACATGTTACAATGACAGAAAGATATAGAATTATTATTATCTACGGTGACGTTACATCCAATCCTCTAAACACAGACCAGTATGCCTACTTAACATCCATGTGTCGGCTGTAAGGTATAAATAGGCATAACGGTCCGCGTTTTGAGGATGGTAAACTCCAAGTATCAGCAGTTTTGTCGACCGAACAAAACGAGCTAACGAAATAAAATATAAAATAAAATAAAATAACAGGCGTGAAAATTTAAGTAAACGAACGTAAAAAAAAATGCTTAATTAATATTAAATAATTGAGGAAGGTGTCTTTAAATACGAAGCGTTATCAGAACAATGTAATGTGCCTACTAGATCGACATACAATACTCGTTTATGCGTGCAGCGATATCATTAGTGGTTCGACTGACACTGCTAAGTCCTCGATATCGTACAAGCATTGCAAAGTTATCCGCTGAAACATGATACAATAATGTATGTCATATTGTAGATCTCTCAAGGAACTGTTCAAAGTTAGAAGTATTTGCTATGTTAGTGTGTTTACATAGCAAACAATCTTCATTGCAGCTTAGCCTAGTTTAGTTTATATATAATTAATAAATTGTGCAAATATGTCCGTAAATATGGTTCATGAGAAATATAATTCGAATTTATTTCTCACTAGCATTATAAAGAACATGTTCTCGTAAGCAGACCTGCGTATCATGAAAGGGTCGTCTCGATAGTCCGGGTAATTTTCGACACTTCGTACTATAGTAAAAGCATGGCACACGCCGTGTTTTAGGTCAGGACCACGCTACGAAAGGATCGTATCGATAGTCCGGGGCGTAAATCGACATTTCCTGTTATAGTACAAGCATAGCGGACGCCCTGGCGTAAATTTAAATCAACGTCATTTCCTGATATTACAAGCATAGCGGACGCCCTGGCGTAAATCAAAATCAACGTTATTTCCTGTTATAGTAAAAGAATGGCGTACGCCCGGATTTAAGCTCGGACTACTAGTATGTGCGACCCTTTATCTAAACGCATGCCAGAGAAGCGTAACAACTTGCCATTCCACAGTACTAGTGTATCATCTATATAGAGTTATATAGAGAGATGGGTAACCCAATCCCGGTAACTCCAGTTACTGTTTATTTTTGAGATTTTTGACAAGTATTGTACCTGAACCATTGCTACACCATACACGAGGTTCTGTATGCTTTCCGAAAGACAACTAGATTCTGTATCATGTTCCACAGAAAGATCATAGTACTACTAGAGTCGAAACGCACTGTAGGTCAACATGTACAAGAGTTACGACTTCCGTAGCGCTACCATCGTTCCGTTAGATGGAACCGGACCATTGCCGTTACAAAAGGATAGCAGGATACTGCGATATAAACATTGTTACCTGCGAGTCAAGGCCTAAAGCCACCAACATGAAGAAGAAGAGGAAGGCCCAAAGAGGTGCCATGGGCATGCGCGCAATGCCTTCTGGGTAGACCACGAACACCAGCCCGGGACCTGAAGATACACAGCAAACATTTTGTGGAATCTTTTTTGTATGTACATTCTTGTGCCTTGCATTTATTTTACTCTTCTGCGTCATTCCTTTGTGGTTTATGTTCATAACTGATATACAGAACCCTTGTTATAACGCACCTCTAGGCACTGAGGAATCGGATAAACCGCGGTGTTAGGCATGTACTCCATTCTCCCAATGTACTAGTTCTTTCAGTATTTACTAAACGGGATCACAATTTGATATTTTAGATGCATGCACAGTAATTTCAGCTTTGATGTGTATGCTGGAAGTAATATGAATGGACTTATTGTTCAAAGTTCCAATCTTTAGGTTTCCCAAGTGGGTTTCTGCTTGCATGGCTTCAAATGAATACCTAATGGAAACTTACAGTAAAGAATAACGGTAGGCATGGCATATACATGGCAACCCCCATCGAAAGTGTATGTTTCTATACATTGATTATTTACTACCATCAAGTGATCTATGTGCTAAGGTAGGTTTCTTCCTGCCATTAACTTCAAAACTAGTGGAATAATCTTGAAAGCGGCTTTACACACACGCCCCTACACCCCCCCCCCCACACACACACACACCCCCCGGAATAACCAACAACAACAACCCCCAACCCCCTCCCCCCCAAAAAAAAAGAAAGAAAGAAAAGAAATAGAAACAGTCCAAAAATAATAATAAAACTGCTTGATCTATAAGGAATCGCTAATAGTCCTGTGCATTTCATGATCAGCTACCGGTATGTTTCAAAATATATCGAATACTGTAAATCAGGAAATTAATGCGAGCAGGATATTAATGCGAAAATTGCGATTGGCTTATGGTCGCATTTAATTCCTACGCATTATGGAAAATAATGAACGGTAGGTCCGGGGAAAAACATGAATCGAGGCCTGGTCGATCGCATTTAATTGTTGTGGCATTTATGTGTAAAAGCTTGAGGTCGCATAAAATTAGTGACGCATTAATTTCCTGATTTACAGTATATCTTATAATCTATAAAAGGTATACGCGGGCGTACCCGCCACCAATACTACCGTACCGTCGATAGCAACCTCTTCAATAGACTGGTTGGTGTTAGTTGCCATGAAACCAAGGACGGAGAATATCACAAAACCGGCGAATATACTTGTGCCACAGTTGATGAGGGCTACTATGACTGCATCCCTAAAAAGTCAGATTATTTTAACAATTATTTCATAACTCATTCAAATTACTGTCAAACGAAAGCGAAGTAGGACGAATTGAATGCACGTATAACTGCAAGTTCTTCTAGAGTATTCGTCTACAGTAATGGCACATATTCAATATATGGTCATTATTGTACTAAGATATTTTCTTTTAGGAAATTAGAAGTCATAGGCGTATATAATATCGCATCCTCTAAACACAGGCCATTATGCCTACTTCATATCCGTCAAATGTAGGCATTAATGGTCTGTGTTTCGAAGATGATGATGACGCGACTCGTCAAATACCGAAATTACTTCATATTGAAATGCCTGACTAAAACGTCTTTTAGAGTACTTATCTACAGCAATGCCATGCCCCACAATGTGGTTTTCTTATGTATTATAACGAGGAACTACTGTATTGGAATTGGGAATCCATATGCTTGTGTTAAAGGCATACAATCACGGTTTTATTTACCTATTTTTGGTCAAATATATTTGACAATTTGTATTTGAAAGTATGTAATTTTGACTTGTCTACACCAGTATATTAGGCACCCAGCTACATATTCCTCATTTCCCACTAGTTTTCAATATTTATATATTTTCTTATTTTATTTTGTTTATTGGATCGATCCAATAAATACAAATCATCTTCACGGCACGCTCAGAGCCAGGGTGTGACGTATGACTTCTGTGGAGTCACGTGACGGGCTCTCCCCGTTTGAAAACGAGGCATGTTGATTTCCTACCAAGATGAGCCATCGCGGCCGCGGAAGCGTGGTAGACCAAAACTGTTCAACATGCCAGACCCAAAGATGTAGAATTACCACGATGTAGAAAATATCGCTCAAACTTAGTAAATATAGGAAACGCATACGAGAAATGGGAGGCCCTGAGAGAGAAGTGGTGACCTTGTGACCTTGAAATGTTGTTTTAGTTCCGAACAGCTAAAATAATCGCAGAAGAATCGAGACGGTGATGATTAATATTGAATGCATTTGAGCGATACAAAAGCGTCGATACGGATACTAATTGAATATACTTTGCACTTATTACTCATATTTGGTCAATTTGCCATCACAATCTGTGATTGTATACGTTTAAGGCATACAACAACAGTACATATACAATTTATCCTGCATGATATTTTATGACTGCTTCAAATCATAATGCGGCGCATCACAGAAAGTAGAGATAGAACCTATAATTATCATGTGCCCTGACAGCTTATTCCCAATGATTACATATTTGTAATGCTTTATCTGAGATAATGGATACTACACTATGTCCATCCTCTACCAACAGCTCGTAGAATTTCAGTCCGAGACGAGTGAATCACCATATGAGGGAGGAGATTCTCAACACGACAAACACACAACGTTATATAACGTAATGACAACGTTGTGTCAATGTTATAACGATATTACAACGGTGTAATAACGTTATCTAACGTGTGTTTGCAGGGTAAGTCTTACCTGTGGCAATTATGCTTAAACGGATTGTAGCTGGCCATATTTATTAAACTGCCAAATCCAGGTCCTAGTGAATAGAATATCTGAGTAGCTGCCTCACGCCAGACCTACAACGAAATATGATAATAACTGTGAAGCACTAACGTATCGTAACGGCCAAATACATTACGAGTAGGCTACGTTCTTGAAACTCGTATCCACAATAACATAAGCTATGAGCCCATATACAGGCCTACCAATGAAATATCAGTGCTGCAATCAAATTAGATTATTTGCACACGATATTCGATGAGTGCACACCAACATTGAAAAAAGCAACATCATTCGATTCGTTCGGGAACATATATAACGTTCTCGTATTGACTGGCGAGAACTATTATATTACGAGAGCTTCATGAAGGACTGACAGGGTAGAATGTATAGTAAACTGAGGACGACTGGCTTTCTAAACGTCTACAGGATCCAGGTACTCTTAAAACGAACTTGCGGACGCATTGGAAGAACAATGGCACCAGATTCTTAAAGCCGAGCTTCTAAATATATTTTGTTGAGTATATGTATACTGACTGTGACGTCCTTGAGTCGGTCCCACTTTGGAATGATGTAGAACTCGATGCCTTTCATGTAGCCATCTAACGTCACACCTCGCACTAGCAGACATATGAGGACAACGTACGGGAACGTCGCCATGAAATACACCACCTAGAAATGTAAACCAGCTTTAATAGTGAGTAGCGTTGATCGTAACACTTAAGAGAAACCCAGAACATATGCCAATTAAGGGTGTTAAAGGCATACAATGACGGGTTTGTTTACATGTTTCATGGTCAAATGCATTTTTACATGAGAGTATATACATTTGATGTGTCTACACAAGTATATTGGGTAACCAGCTACATTATCCGCATATCCCACTGCTTTTCAATATTTCATATTTTAGTATTTTTATTTATTTATAGTAGATGTAGCTTTATTGGTACCAGTGGTCGTGAAAGGTTATTTTGACCGTGTTCAATTATTAGAGTTATCCCCATTAGTCTATTAGACTATAGAAAATTGATATTACAGTATATTCGGGTTTTACCGTAAATTTAAACTGCAATGGAATTTTACCTATCCTACAGCGATAAAGAGATATTTGAAGGTACAAAAGCGATAATATGTATGCTAAGTGCACTTACTTTGCATTTTTACTTCAATTCGGTCCAAAACGACAAATATTAATTTGTGATTGTATGCCTTTAAGTACACTGTAGACATTTATGTTTCGATGATGGACGGACATAACCATTGGAAGATTGTCGTTGAAATTATATTATGTTATACTAGGGTTTATATAGTTTTCCATCAATAAATGCGCAATAAAGAAACTAAACTACATAAGAATATCGTAATAAATACGGTTTTAAATTGTAACAACAATAAAGAAAAAAAGGTCTTTAAATATTGTGTTCGTTTCCGCTGTCCATAGATTTTGGATAGTAGCGGAAACGAACAAAGATTTCATTCTTATTGTTATTAAATTGCTAACTTTGTAGGGCCTACATACATACACGCATGCGTACAATAACCATTCAGTATGAAACGGAAACTGATATAGCAGCTGAAAATGTTATCAATAACCACCACCAACCTTGCCCGATGTCTGTACACCCTTCTTCAGGCAGAAGAACAGGATGATCCATGAGAGAAACAGCACAAATGCCAGTTTGAGGCTAACACTACCGACCTCGCTGAAGTCGTCCACCTCATTCACACGTAATACGAAGTTACTGGTGATTAAACATCCAAAATAGTAAACAATGATACTCGGTGATGTTATAAGTATTGTAATGTGAATCAATAATAATAGGCTAACAACAATAATAATAATAATAATAATTAGGCCTATTATTATTAATAATAATAATATTATTGTTGTTTTTGTTATTATTATTATTATTATTAGTAGTAGTAGTAGTAGTAGTAGTAGTAGTAGTAGTAGTAGTGGTAGTAGTATTGTTGTTGTTATTAGTATTAGTAGTATTAGTAGTATTAGTAGTAGTAGTAGTAGTAGTAGTAGTAGTAGTGTTGATGTTGTTGTTGTTGTTGTTATTATTATTATTATTATTTCAGTTCCAGTCAGAGCTGGTGAACGTGACATCAGACAGCGAAAACAGGATGGATGCTGCTAAGATATTTTATGAACGCCTCAATCTGCCTTCATTCCCAAGTGAAACTGTTATGAGAAGAGACAACAAGAAGCCGTTTTTCTTCATTAGAGTAAAACACTTGTATTCAGATAATAAAGACGTAAACGGCAGAGACACGTCCGATTTAGAAACGCATTCTAGACAGAAAGACCGTTTTAAAATAATAATTGGGTGCCTACTATACGTAGATCCATTACTAATTAAACACTGTATCTAGGACTATATTTAGCTCCCACATAATATGTATAGACCTACTTAAAACGCTTACATTACGCGGACGCAAATATGGGGCAAATGCTAAAATTGACTTCAATTTGCGCGTAATATATGTTTTTTTACAGTAGCATCTTTATAGCAGGTACTGTATTTTCAAAAATAAATTATGCGAATTATGCCAATCTAATAGTGATGATATAATAGTAAGCTGTATGCCAATGTTCTTGCTGTTGTTTCTAGGGCTTATTAAAGGAGGTATATCGAAATGCATACATCTTTAACAAAGTGCTATTAGACGAATGCCACTTTCGCTGCAACTATACCTACAACTCATCGCGCCCTCTCTGTAGACAGACAACGAACATTTCACGACATATTGGGAAAATGAAAAGGGCTATACAAAAACAGGTTTGTCTTCAATTAGGACATACTGATTTAGTTCCATTAATAAATGCATATAATAAGCAAACAAAGCAAAGAAATCGGGATTCGACATAGATATTAACATCATGATCACATAGAGTTGATACATTGTGTTTTATATAGTTTTTCCATTAAGGTTTAGAGTCGCTTTCAAGATTCTTTCACTGATATTACGACTTGTCAGTTTAGGAAATCCGCAACATCTGTAGCGCTGAATGTTGCAGTAAACCGTGTAAAAAATAATATCATGAAAGTTTCAATCTAATAGTGCTTTTCTTTTTTTAAATTGGGGTTTTTAATTGCTTCCAAGATTCGTTTACTTAT
Organism: Lepetodrilus schrolli; assembly: GCA_032361225.1. Lineage (NCBI taxonomy): Eukaryota > Metazoa > Mollusca > Gastropoda > Lepetellida > Lepetodrilidae > Lepetodrilus > Lepetodrilus schrolli. The sequence goes on from JAUTBT010005556.1 coordinate 20,431, forward strand.
TAATATCACGGCTTGTCAGTTTATGGCAGGGGGAAACCCACAACATCCATAACACTAAATGTTGCAGTAAACTTGTGAGCAGCACCGGCTGGTACTGACAGACCAAGGATGATAACTGCATTGTCACTCTACAGACATCAACATCGTGTCAGAAAGGTAACTTTCGCGAACATTGATGCTGGGCCCCCGGTAGGGTGATTTGAACACCGTCGCAACACGCCTTTCAAACATCTCATTAGATTTTCTTTTTTTCAGCTAATGGATTACTTCAAAGTTAAAACATGGAATGCGGTGCTGCAACCAAAACTGTACCGACGGATTAAAGGCCACGTGAGTATAAAATAAAACAATGATTCCTCATAATTACATCGACTCTCGTTTCGTTTGATTTATTTCGCGAATTAATCATGAAAACGATCTACGTTTATAAATGTATATGAAAACCGTGTAACGGAGGATATATTTTCTTCACCTGCCGTTCACATATTGATAAAAACGTTTTAAAGTTCATCATTCTTGTAGTTGCACAAGACAGAGCATTCGGATGAAGCGGAAGCACAATCACAGATGCCCCGAGGTTCAGACGGCGATGCTGTAAACTCAACTATTGCTGACCTAAACTCAGTTGTAGCTGACCTGGACTCAGTTGTAGCTGACCTGGACTCAGATTTGAACATCACAGAATACAGACGCAGGAATGAAGCTAGCGTGGCCGTCATGTACGCAATATACGTCCACTTGCACGACATGGAAGCCACGCTTAAATATGCTCTTAGGGTATTGGAACGAAACCAAGGCTTGGACAGGGACAGGTAGCTTAAGCCTTAATAGGGACACGTTATGTATTAGTTATGTCTATAATGATTTGTGACTTTGACAGAATGGAATACATTATTCAATGGTTGTTTTGTTAGTTCTTACCCATGCTTTACTCCACTGAGATTTACACAACTTGATCCCTTGTACATGTATATTGGAATTCAAGCCGTTTTTCCTAGCGGCAAGAAAGCGCATCGTAGTATTGCCTCCCTTTATGATTTAAAGTTTATCCATTCTGTTGATACAAATAAATGGAGAGAGAGAGAGGGGAGGGGGCGGGAGAGAGAGAGAGAGAGAGAGAGAGAGAGAGAGAGAGAGAGAGAGAGAGAGAGAGAGAGAGATTCCGTCATGTAGTTTTAAATTAGTATGATTACGTTTGTAAATGACTGATTTGACAGGTAAAAAAGAACAGTTCTTCTGTGTTTAAGCTTATGCTTGATAGCATGTATGCCCAACACTGGATAGTTATTACATTCATGACAGACTGAGGCTTTGATGGATATGGATTAATGTTTATAACGAATGAATGGGACTTGCAATACCCCGTATAGCCAATCAGAGAGCTTATTAATTATACATTTTAGGTATCTCATGAAGCAAGATTCGAAAATCTGCTGGTAAAGGTTCATGCAGGCATTCTTTCTTTGTTATCTATATTCACACATTCTCATATTGTACCGCGTGTCAGTACTTGCATAGTTCATATTCTTGTATGTATGTGCCCGTTCTCATGTTTTGTAGAATATATATATTTACTAGTAGTCCGGCAGAAATACCCTGTTTTTGGGGTGAACCCGATTTTGGAGTCTAAAGATTTTTTTCATTACTTAATTTGGTAGAGGGGACCTCCTGGATCACAAAACTCTGGAATCTGTGGGCAACTTTATATTATTCATGTTTGAATTTTGTGTATATATGACACTAAATAAACTTCGCTTTCATTTTCATTAATTATAGGGTACGAATAATAAAAATAATTAATGATAAGTATTTATATTTGGAGGATTTATGGATCATTTAAGAAATTCAACATCATTATTAGGAAAAACAATGTAAAAGAAACAAAACTGAATTCTGAATTATATTTTACCCATTATATATCGCCAAATTGGTATTTTTAGATTAAACAACATATATGTATGTAATGAAAAGTTGCAAATTAGTACTACGTAATATTCTACAGTGTATTCTACCTGTTAACACTAATATCATGTTCATATAATGAAATTAACATATGATATAGAACCTATTTTACGCAAAAATCATCACTATAAGATATATTACAACTACCCTCAAATTTGTCCCTATCGAAATTATAATCAAAGACATTAATATTTCGCTAATATATACGCCACTTTGGCGGCCATCTTGATTCTTTTACAATATTTGTCATGATGATATTTTTTATATTTCTTAAAGGATCCACGTATCCTCCAATTATAAATAAATTCGAAACCTATAATTGTTGAAAATGAAAGCGAATTTAGCATCTACCCGAACTTCAACAATGATTTTTTTTTTAAATGGCCCGAAGATGCCAATGTGGCATCACCTAGTTTTGTGATCTAGTTTTGTGATCTAGTTTTATGATCTAATTTTGTGATCTAGTTTTGTGATCTAGGGGGTTCACTATCAAAATCATCAATTAAAAATACATTCCAGTCGACCTCAAGTCTGGGACTACACAAATTCTAATCCAAAACGTTAATTTTTAGTAAAAATATGCAAACTTGGCGGCGATCTTGAATTTCTTTACACTTTTTTTTCAGATTATAACATATTTTAAAATAATGTCCAGGGTCCAGATGCACGACGCTCTTGTAGGCTACAATAGTTGTAGGGACTTACAATTGCCGTTACAATAGTTGTAGCACTGTCTTATTCAGATAGCCTACAAGAGCCTCGTGCAACCCAATTCCAATTGTAGAAGACTCTATAATTAGACTTACAACTATTGTAGCGCTACAAGAGCGTCGTGAAACTGTACCAAGATCCCCAAAATATAAATATATTTCAAAATGTATTATTATTATCTATCCGCTTTAATTGAAATTGGTGAAATCGAAGTTTATTTAGCGTCATATCCCCAAACTTAAAAGTGAATAAAAATAAGTTGCCCGAGGATGCCCAAAGTGGCATCATTAGACTCCAACTTGAGACTCCAAAACCGGGTTCACCCCTACTATAAAAAGCCTATCTGTGATATAATATTACCTATAGATCGATGTGAATGTATTTTGTAACCACAGGTATTGGAAATTTTGACAAACTCAATTTGCAATAAAACTATTTTAATTATTTTATTTCACAAGGAGGTGTACAGTCAATCATTATTAGGAGTATTTCTGAATAATTTAAATTGTGACGTATTATATTATGTTGCATTGAGCTTTTATGGGGTATCAGTGGGGTCAAGGTCACGTGCGTTAGCGGGTAGCTGAATGTCAAGGCCTTTATGATGCAATTATAATATTCCGATCACAGCCCATTTATCTTTACTTGTTATAATGTATACTATATTATACATTATTCTTTATTTTACTCGACAGGGTAAATCTCAATGAGAACAGACTGTAAATGAATAATTAATAATCATACATGTACATATGAATCCATACAAATAATACATCGTGTAAATGGATGCATTTTAATTATATGCATATGCATACTGTATACTTTATAATCATACCAATGTGCCCATTGTCATACAACCTGCATGATCATGGTCACGTGTTTTTTAAATATATATATATATATTGTTTATATATGTACTTGCGTCGTTTACTAATTAAGCAATGACGGCAAAGTAATACTCGTGTATATATAGCCAACATGCTTGAGTAAAACATTTGGCATACAAATTAATGGTTTATTATTTCTACACTAATGTGACCACGTGTAACTTTCAAGCTAGTGATGCTCAGCCGAGGCAATGGAATTACGCTGTGTACACAACTCATCTTGCCTCCAGTATTTGCAGGAATCAGGGAAGAAAGATCATACAACCTAATTCGAAGCCTCCCTTACACGAATGGGTCGTACCTGGCATAAATCGAAGTTTACGTCACTTCCTGCTATGGTAAAAGCATGCCTTACGCCTTGATATAGACCCGGACTACAGTAGGCTACTAGTTTTCTCTCAGGCTAGTCACCAAGGTATATCAACCTTCCATGCGGTCCGTTGGCGTAAACAAGGACACGAAATAGCTATAAGATGGTAATAATCGACACATATTGTAATACATGCCATGCATTGTAATATAAGCTGCAATTAATTGTAATATCTGAAAATTGTGGACCGTATTGTAATAAGTGACTGACAAAAATTGAAATACGAAATTTGCATGAATTCTAATGATTCCAATTGAACCGAAATACGGTCGTATAAATATTCCGCGTAATTATTCGTCATGTGAATTTTCATTTTTAGTTTATTAAATGTAATTTTCGCTAAAAAAAATAATGGATAACATTATACGCTTCTCGTTGTTAGAAAGAGTAAAATATATAGTCTTCTGAGTAAAAGGAATCGCTCAATTAAATCAAAATATACATTTATAAACCGCCGGTTTGGGCAACACTCTCACGTGGGAAGGGAATTGTATCATAGGAAAGAACATAATTTATTGGAATTTAAAAGTATTCAGAATGTGTTGGCAATATCGTGCTCTCAGAACTAGGTTATTGGTATTTCTATATTGTCAGAAATAGGTTGGGCTGGAATGTGTTAACGGCAGCGGTTTCTTAGAATACCTGAAGAAACGGATGGAAAAGTGGATGGGAACGGGGATACTAAACGAGTGAGTATAGCTTGTATGAGATGCTGACAGGATAGGTATTGTACAAGTAATTGGATAAGGGGGAGGGATAGGACGTTGGTAGAATGGGGAGGTTATGACATCACGGACACGTGAGAGTAGGGGATATAAGGCAGAAAAAGGGGTGGGACGGGGCCTCCGGACCGTGCTCAATCTATACGGTGCTTTACGAATAAAAACTATTCTCAACTAAGTCGTCTTCTTGACTGGTCTTCACGACAAGACAGAAGAAGGAGACCGGTGTCCGGAGGGTCACAAAGAATCTAGGGAACCGAGCTTCCCAAGCTTGTATCAAGGTGGCTGCCGATTATCTGTTGCGATACTTGCGTATCAGACTGATATTTCGCAGATGATAGTAGTATAACGGTTTCTAGTTCTTCGTTAACTGTTGATGTATGAAGGCGTAGCTGGGGATGTAGCTAGAGCTTTGATCCCCGAGGGTCGATCTGATGCGACACCTTTAAAAACAGAGTTGGTTGGTCAGTTCCTCCTATACGTTTATTGCTGCCGGCGAATGTCATTGTACAGAACACTGCATATACATGTACATCAAAATAGTTGTAACAGTGTTACTTAGTCCCTAATGAATGTCAATAATTACAAAATATGAGATAAGGAATATACAGACATATCGGAATAAGTATAGCCTAATTACTCAGTCATGTACCTTCACAAAGATAATTATTAGTACAACATTACTCTAAAGTCAAAGTGAATAATAATACACCACTGTAATATACAACCTACACATAGCTATCGTGATACATTCCCTTTGAACAATGAATAATCGGACAGCTGTGCGTCCTACTTCGACATATAGTCACCTGAGTTAAGTTTCAGTAACTTTGACTAATGAAATAATAATATATTTTCTTGAATGAATTGATGCCGAATACCGTAAATCGTATAATAATAAATGTACATATAGATAGGAACTGAAGTTTTGTATGTAGGCATACATAGATAATTTGCACTTACTAGTCTTTAAGGTCAAGCCTGCTCCTCGGATTTTACGAAAAACACATTTCAAATGCGTCAAATGTTCAGAAAAGGATTTTGAGAAAACAATGACATCATCAACATAAATCGGAATGTATTTCCAGTTCAGGTCTTTCAGAGCTTCTGAAATCGTGCTTTGGAATGCCATGGGTGCGTTTTTGAGATCAAAAGGGAGACGATTCCACTCAAAAATGCCACCAGGGGTAATAAATGTGTTTTGTTTCCGGATGTAATGGATTTTGCCAGAACCCACTAGCACCGTCAAGTACACTAAACATATGGGCATGGCTTTGACCAACCGCATCAACATCTTCAAACCGAATCAAGTGGGAAAATATCGGTTTCGTGACTCCGTTCAAACGGCGATAATCTACGGCGAAACGATAGGAGTTATCTTTCATCTTTACCATTACAACAGGTGAATGCCATTCTGAAGAACTAGGGATGATAATTTTGGCATCTAGCATGTCTTTACTTTGTTTCGAGCACTCTTTTCTGATCTCAACATTTTGACGCTAGAACGGAAGTTTAACTGGTCTTGCATCAACTATCTCTATCTTGTGCTCATGTAGATGTGTTGTGCCTAGTTGTGACCAATTGTTCGCAAAGACTGAGTGTTGTGAATGTAGAAATGATTGCAGTTCCTGTTTCTCAGCCGATGTAAGATCTGAATCACTTAAATCAAAAGAAAGGTTTCTATCCAGGACCAGACAAATGATTCCGATCCATCGTCAAATAACCAACATAGATTCTACGCAGTTGATCGCGTCCTTCAATCCATACGAGGCATCAAACACAACAGAATCAATTGGGTAGAATATCCACAATCCACCTGGGAATCCAATCTCAGTCGAAATCTTCTCCATCACTTCCACACGCGCAAAACAATGTCTGGAATAATGCGCAAACATGGGTACACACATTTCCAAAAGATGTCTATTATCTATCTTGATGTTTCTTCTTCGTATCTATACGAGACGTTCTAGCTCTGGCTCTCTGTGGATGCGGTATGACCACCTCTATTGACAGGAACTACTATTTTGCTCTATGATTTGCATACATATCAGAGAGTGAGACAATGTGCTCTTCCATGTTACACTAGAGTTGCTGGAGCAGCCCTCATTAGCTGTCATATGCTCCGCAGGGAAATTGCTGTAGACCTATATGGCACTCTAGCTCGATATTTGTTATTAATGCATTTTAGATAATGTTTGTATAAATATTAGGTGCACTCATATCTTTGAGCAATACCTTGCCAGTGTCCATTGCTATTTCTGTGTATGATTTATCTATATACTGTGTACTATTCTGTCACATTTTGGCCAAGTACCCACATGTTTGGAGTTGTTGGGCTTCACACACGTTTGAGGACAAAAGCTATACGATGTCCAGGGTCTGTCGTAGGAATTATGTACTACGATGCTATGCCAAATATATGAGAATTATGTTAACTTAATGTTAACACTTTAAGTAATAATATTAGTTGTGCACTGTATATGTGAAAGAATGTAAGCTTAATTTTACCCCTATGACAGTAGGAACGCTGACAAATTAGGCTAACATGGGCCCCTAGAGAGAACAGTCAAATACCCAGATTTCTCGCCTTGGAGTTTGGATGAATGATTGAATCCTCTATTTTGAATACTGGAAAACAAAACTGTTATTTTGTCATTCTGTATCTAAATATTAGTGGTTCAGTTGTATCATCGTTCAGTTTAAGAAAGTTTTTCTCCATCCACTAACTAATATTTGCTACACAATCTGAGAGAAATCAAATGCATAATCAAGGGGTTTGAAAGATATATAACATTGAGAGAGAGAGAGAGAGACAGACAGACAGACAGACATAGAGAGACAGACAGACAGACAGAGACAGAGACAGAGACAGGGACAGAGACAGGCTCACACACCAGAATAAAGATATTCGCTGTTGTCCGGTATTCCAGTATGAATATATCGTATGAACTGTAATTGTAAAAAATATGTTGAAAAAGTACAAAGTCTAAGAATCAAAATCCAACCTGAGATCATAATATTACAGCAAGATTAATAAAACGCCAGCGGCATCACAGAGTGAGGGGGTCGATGTTCCAAGGCCCAGTGTCTTATATTTGTTATCATGTTATTACGAGGGTATCCAATATTTGTGACAGGATAGTTCACGTGGACTCTAGGCTAAATGGGATCCTAGCACAACACCGATAAAGATCCGGATCCGATTGCTGTTTGTGTCAATGGCTGTATACACACAGCATGTATTATAGAAAACTGAACGGGAAATATTTTTTAAAGAAGATAAACGGTAAATTAGTATCGAAGGAAATTCCCATGTGTTTCACAGGAGATCAAATATGATACTGCTTTATTACCCAGAAGGGAATGATTTTTGACATCACAGAAATAAGATGAAAATGAAAGATGAACATGAAAGATGAACAGATGAACATGAAAAACACATGGCATGAAAACAACGAAAAGCGGCAAATATGAATACAATAACAGCAATAAAAGGCAGTTTTTATATAATCATAACGTGTAAAGCAATTGTAAAAGGCAGTTTAAGCCACTACGGCACCAATGTACACTGTAAAAAGGCGAACTGATGAGCATCATAATGACAGTGAATCAAGTATAGATGGTAATAGCACAACACCCATCCAGAGGTACTGAATTCCGTTCCTATATCTCACGTCATGTGGAAGTGAGATATAGGAACGAAATTAAGTATCGCTGGGGTTCGAGGATGGACAACAACAAGAGTTAACAATGATTAAAACATATGATATGCTAACCGGAATTAAACATATTTGATGCATTTTATATTAATTGATTTAAGATTTGATTGCAATAATTTAACAGTATAGCCTATATCTAATCGAGTCTTCTGAAAATTTCACTTTGTTCCAATACCCTAAGGGCATATTTAAGCGAGGCTTCTGTGTTATGCAAGTGTACGTATAGTGCATACAGGACGGCCACGCTACTGCGATTCCTCTCGTAGGTGATGCTCAAATCTGAGTCCAGGTTTACAGCATCGTCATCTAAACGTCTGGGCTTCTGCGATTGTTCGTCCGCTTCGTCGAGCACTTCGGCCTTTCTCAACTGCAAGAATGATGAACTAAATATAAGCTTTTATGAACTATAGAATAGCAAGTAAATTGGCATCTGTGATTGTGCGTCTGCTTCGTCAGATTTTCGGTATTGTTCAGCTGTAGAAATGAGAGCTTTAATAAGGGTTTATGAACAATAGAATAGCAAGTAAATTAAATATTCATTAAATGACCACCCCACTGTAAATGAGTCTATAATCTAATTACATAATATCACCAGATACCATGTACAATGAGTGTAACAAAAGTTACATTTCATGCTAAAAATCCATGCTAGACTATACATAGCGGTTATTTATTAATATCAGTGTTGCCAACTCGTTTAATAAATTTAGTAATACATGACCACTCTAATAAGAGACCGTGAAAATATATACGAGTTTATCAGAAGACATAAAGTCTAAGAGTGAAATAAACCCATGCTATAGATATTTTCACTAGTGAAATAAGCCACTGGATCAATCACCGTATGGTATATACTGTACCTATAAAGAACAGCTACGTGTGTGTATTTTATACTTACTAGCTTTCTAATGTGACGGTACAGTTTAGGTTGTTGAACGACATTCACTGTTTTATGTTTGAAGAAATCTATTAGCTGAAACAAAAGTAATATAATTATTTAATTGAGATGTTTGAAAGTTAGGTTTTGTCCAACTCACATGCCCGCGCTCTGAATATATAAATACGCACATGTAGTACGCCTGGTGTAACGTAGTGGTATGACGAAACGCCTTTGATAAGGACTAATATAAAAACAAACCTGTTTGTGTATGGCTTTCTTTACGTTCTCGGTATGTTTGAAAATGTCGGTTGTCTCCGTGCAAATGGAAGGGTATAGATCGTTTGTAGAGGTACAGCGAAACTGTTTTTCGTCTAACAACACTTTGTTAAAGGCGTCTGACGTTCGAATCACCTCCTTTAATAAGCTCTGGAAACAAGAACAAGACAATGACAGCTTACTGGCAAAATGGAATTTACCCGACATAATCATTAGATGCATGCATAGGCTACAATGAATATCTGTGGTTAATACATTGGTGAGGAGAACGATATCTATTCTTTATAAAACAAAATGTTTTAAAAATGTTAAAACAACAACATGTATGTAAGTACTATTTAACCAGTGCTCAGGGAGATAACATGCTTAATATTAGTTTTAATATTCTGTTCATTCATTAGGATTCATATAATTCCATACACAGTCTATAGTGTATTTACTCAACTTGCCACACACCAGTTAAACAGTGAATCTCAGCGATGTGGATACATGATATCACAACTAATTAACAATTACAAAAGGTATTTCTGGTTCACGCGTTTCAATATTAAAAGTATGATTGCCGCGTATATCATTGTACACGAGCGGTTTAATGTGCCAGGTGTAAATATTCTGTTTATTATACATACTTGCCACTTTGTATATTCTCTTATTCTTTAGCATGTATTATATGAATAAAGCTCATATAACTGTCTGTGTTGTCTTTGCTATCTAAAGCAATAGGTAATTGGGTCATTTTAAGTATATAGCATAGGGTAGGTATTCAGTCGATTACGCTTGGGTAGGTTTGTATAGCCAAGCTTGTAATGTCCAGTCAGTTCCATCGTCCTGCATGTATTCCTCAATCATTCTCTCTCTCTCTCTCTCTCTCTCTCTCTCTCACTCTCTCTCTCTCTCACTCTCTCTCTCTCTCTCTCTCTCTCTCTCTCTCTCTCTCTCTCTCTCTCTCTCTTTTGCTAAACAATATTCTTGATTATATCATGTATATATTGGAGTATACTATAATAGCTGGAAAAAATGCATTGTGTAGTTAAAGTTCTCAGGTATCTAAATAAAATAAACTATTATTATCCAATAGAACTATTTAAATAATTTTAGTCGGTAATCAATGGTCAATGCTAGCTGTTTCAGACATTAAAATGTGTACAGTAACATCTGGAGTCATCCGTTCCTCACCCAGGATAATATCTAGGTGGGGCAGATAATAATTAGCCACAAAACAAAATCGTCACCAATTAGTCTGACACTAACATATGATATTCAGCTCAACTGATCTTGTCTTATCAACTGCTCTTAAATGAACATGCCATATGGAAACGTTAAAGGCAAGTATATTGGGTAACCAACTGGTTTTTAATATTTTAATATTTTTTTATATTAATAGCTATACGTAGCTTTATTGGTACCAGTAATTGTGAAAGGTTATTTTGACCGTGTTCAATGGTTAAAGTTATCCCCCTTTATCTATTAGACTATTGAAAATTGAGATATTACATTACATTACCAATCGATTAGTCATGTAATATAAACTGCAATGGAATTTTACCTATCCTGAAAATATATTTGGAGGTACAAAAGCGATTATATGTATGCAAGTGCATATAACAGCTGATAGCGATAATAAATAGTATAATGTGACTGTCTGCGCGAGCATTCAAGGCTTTGTCTTAGGTCATATTAGTAATGTAACAACACTCTAAACTGTGGGGTAATTTAATAATCGGCTGATCATGGTCAATTGTATGTGTAAGCTGTAAAGTCACCAATGCATTGAATTAGCAGTGTAACATTATCATGTCACTTCCGTTTCGAGTAAAAACCGGGAATCTACCACTTCGAGTAAAATCAGGAATATGAAAACAAAAACAATTTTAATGCAATCGACACATTTATTCATCATATCTTCAGTAATTAATAACACTAGTAGTACCAGTATATTGACATACTAGTATACGTGTATACTCGTAGTACACAAACTTCCCAGTCACAGTCACAAAGTTCAGAGAATTCCCGCCTTCCGGAAGCCAGACACGATCATGTCCGTCTTTGAGGAAACACTTTCATGCGCTGTCATCAGCCATCTGGCGTGGACTGGTTTCAAAACGGACATGACTAATCACAAGTTAACACTTCTCTGTTCACCCCACGTGTGATTTTAACAGATTAGCATGTGAGTAGGAACTGAGATTTGTGAACTCGTTAAATGACGTTTGCACGAAGACGGTTATATAGAAATAAATATAAAAACAGGAAAATATGACATATAACGTACATACGTAGAGATTGGTTTAGCATTCGATTATTACATATGTAGCAGGGTATCTGTTTTAAGACCCAGACATCATTGCATAAAAATATAAAAACACAAAAACATTCCATTATTTCATTAGCTCTTATTAATTATCTCTCTACTTAGTTATACTATATATCTATCTATAACACTTCAAGTAAAATCCCCTCTAGAGTTCTTTCTAGAGACCAATGAAGAGTTATCTGTCCTGCCCTCTCCATCCAGTGTTGATTACTATTTCATCATTTCTTGATCTGAGGATTTTTAGTTTACAGGTAAGCAAATAGAATAATGTATAATTGTTAAACTTCTTATGCTAATTAGGATGTTTAAGTATAATGACAGAATATTAAATTCATATAAATAATTATATAGTGATTAGATAATTGTTTTATTAGGCATAGGTCATGTGCTTGGTAGACATATACGATATGTATTGAGTAGACTCGATTAGTTGAGGTAATTATTTGGACTCAATTTGTGTCACATCGTGTAAAACCATTATTCCAAAAAAGAAAGCCCAACAGTAGTTGTTTTCTTGGTGCTTTCTCGCACCCTCTTAATCATTTTAACAAATCCTCTCCCTCTTGATCAACTCTTAATCCTTGTAATAACAATTTATCACTGCGGCATGTATCAAACGAAAAAAGAATGTCGGCGTCCCGGGATTTATTTTTGTACATTGGACGCCTAGTGTCGGTCTCCCGGGCCTACACCGTCCTACTGTATGCTTCATGATGTGATATAGAACAAACATCAGAAGTTGGAATGTTGCTGGAAATAAAACACCAACAATCCATCATTGTGTCGTCTATCGCTGGAACTGGAGACACAGAATAAACACTATTAAAAAACCCTGTTACCCATCTATTGTATCATGAACGTGATCCTTAGAATGCAATTACAGTTCTGCTTGCAGCGATTAGAAATATACTAGTACATTACATTACCCCACTATATATCATATCTCAACATAGCTCACTCCTTTACCTCTCTCCTTTATTTGTCTAACTTCGCTTTAAAGCGTTGAACTCACAATCCAGCAACTAGGGTTTGAATCCCAGGATCGGCACGGTCCTCGGTTTGCCCTGTATGAACTATGGTGAGAGACGGCTACTACACGTGTATCTCATAGTGAAATGTGTACAATTATTAGCTCAAACAGTATATACTTTTGTGAAGGTGGTTTACCTATACAGCTTCAAAAAAGGTGAACGACCTCCCACTCCACATTACTATCTCTGAATCCCTGCAAGTCTACTAATCCAAACTCAAAACCATTCATTTTCGTCGAGCCTACTTTTCAGACAGTTTACCTGTATCCTCATTTTAGCTTTTCTTTTTTCTCTCATCTTATTTTGGTTTCCCTGCTTATTTTGCTCTTAGGAAATGTTCATATATGGGTTATAGCGCTATATAAATATATTATTATTATTATAGCTCATAAATATTATTCTACCCCCATCATATACAGATTTTTCTAATCTAATGAATTCTACATGTCCAGATACTATATTAATTCTGTCAAAATACATATTTTATGCATTTAACTTCACGCATCTATTGCCTTGTAACATGTTCGATGGGTCTGTTGGCTAACTTAAAACATTATCTCTCTCATGCACCTTCTCGTGATATGTGTACAATTGTCAAGACACACTTCCTTTCATAATCGTATTTTAAGTATATTTTTGTGCTATACGAGATCAGTGAGGTCAGGCAAAGACTCAGACAAACTCTAGCCTAAATTCAGAAAACACCAGAAGGGAGAAAACGAAAACATATGCATCGTTATATGAAGCTGCATCCTAAAACAAGCACTTCCAACCAAATTAACAGATGTTCCATGTCTAACGATTGATGACTACTACTTTTTTTTTATATGGACGTCTTCGCGGCTGATAAACTCTAAACGTTAATACCAGATTGCACGTTTGATGATAATAAGCCTATAAGGGTCTGGACGTAAAATCTGGTGGGAAGAGATGTCTGGTTTGATACTTACAGAAATTCAAATTAGTCAGTTTAAATGTTTAAAATATGTTTAGGCTAGATTAATAATAGACAGATCCAATTCACATTAGAAAGGATTGGGCACAAATTAAAGTATGCTAAACGTGATGCAACTTTACGATGCAATGAACATATTATACTAAAGATCGCTTCAGAACCATAAAGTAGTTTAATTAAATGTTCACTCTCAGCTTTACGTTATTATTCTTAAAATAATCTGAATTCTAATTAATCAAACTGTTGAAATCTCTGGAAGAACAATATTATGTACTAATATAATTATTTGTTTATACACCCTATGGAAGAACAATGTTATGTGTTTCGCGATGAATATTCCGTATCATAGTTTGCTTACACAAGCTTTCTAACGTATATTGCGTTCAGACGGTCTGACATAGTGAGTTCTTTATTGTACACAAATGTACAACGTCGTGCTTTTCCGCCATGATCAAAAGCAGAGAATAGGTAGCTTTTATCATGACGACATTAAACGTATTATCAAACAAAACATAAACCTATAGGAAAAACATTATCCCGGAAGGACCAATATTATATTTCATACGGTAGAATAACTCAAACGTTTTTTTCTCTGAAAAGACAGCCATGTCAGAACGAATTGTCAATGTTTTGCTTATTTTATAAATATTATTGCAGTACACTTTTGATCAGTATACTGTCAACCATATTTTGTGTACCACAGAGTGCAGGCTCCCATGGCGGATGTAGAGGACACGTGTAACCGGATCCACGTAGCGGATCTAACAAAGTCTGGTCAACACAACGAGTGATACGGAAGTAACAATATGCTCCTGTTTCATGCGATTACGATTCATTTTTGGCAACTCCAGATTCCGGCATGTCGCAAACATATGAACACAATACTAACAAAACAGGCAGGGCGGAAAACTGCATAGATCGGGTTACGACATCTAAATGAAAATAATGCCAATGACTTTCTATTGAATGCTTTAGTTGGATATCTCATAAACACAATAATTGCTGTATTTGCTAAAGGCGAGTTATTACCGTTTAATCAAGAGATTTCTTTTAAGCCGTACTCAGTTTCAGTTCACCAAGGGTAACGCCCTCATTTCTTTCATTGTATGATGATTGGAGTGATTAGATACGACTAGTCACAACAGCGTGTGTATAGATGAGATGTCCCTACGTAGTGGTGGAAATCCTTTGTAACATTACAAAATATATATATATATATGATGCAGCCATATATTGTTATTTATCACATAACATAGGAGTTTGGGAGGGCAATAAAGCCATGCTATACAGATAATTATATTTTCACTAGTTCAATAGATTTATATAATTGTATTCATACGCGATATCGACGTCTTTTTGGACCTCTTTTATAACTTCTTCTTGGGATTTAATTTGTGAAATATATTTACTTGGAACTATATTTTGTCCATGTGCTTTAACCCAGTTCACATTACACTGGCCTATAGATATTGTGTGTGACTCAAAATCGATATTACAAGAGTTTCTACAGTTATGTGATAACTAGAATCTCACATTCGTGTTCATATATTACTGAATGTATTATACTCGTTGGCAAAAATGATATTATGCTCGGCAGACTTTTGCAAACTCGTTTAATAAATTAGTATTATATTGTAGCATGGGGTTTTTCAACAGTACTTTCTTGCAATTCCGATTTCTGGGCCACGGACGACACAATGATGGATTTGTTGATGTTTTATTTCCAGCAACATTCCAACTTCTGATATTTGTTCTATATCACATCTTGAAATATACAGTAGGCCATCTTTATTCCACTACTGATTCTAAATATATCTATGAATGTATATTTCCATTCTAATGTTTATGTTACATGTTAAAACATCACTTTATATACCCATACAACGTTACTATCATAGTGGTAAAATCTAGTTAATATGTTTTACAATATATTATGCAAAACTACGATATCAGGGTTCTGACTTGTGTGCATATTTTCATAGTTTGTGCCCGTCCTCGTGTCGCAAACTTTGACACCCAGGTCACACACCTGGGTATAAGCTCATCACACTACCTGGTTTGATAGTGAGCTGTTGAGAGTTCTTCCTGTGGTGGCCATTGTTTCTCTTTATGTATACGATTTAATTTAAAATGACATTATCAGTGAATAAGTATCACCCCGCAACCTCTATTCTTCCACCACGAGAAAGCTTATATATTTCATCCTGCATTATTATATTCATTTAATAGTCGCTGGACTGTTTGTTATACGTATATTGTTTCACGTACCGTGTCGTGCACCGTTTCTTGGACCAGCTTCTGAGACCGTTATATTACTATGGATATTAACAAACATTCAAACATACATGTACTTGGTAAGCATAGATGCTGCAGACTAAAATTCTGTCATTGCAAGATTGAAACAATGCATAGCGAATTACAATTAGATACATCGTACTAATTATAGAGATAATCCCATTGACATATGTATACAGTGAATTGGACTATCATTAGCTTAACTGAGCTGGAGCCAAGCTAAAGTGATGTCTGGTCCGCCAATAATATGTCTTATAACAATAGAAACGGGTTCACAATCATGTATTCTCTTGCAATTCATGTTGTTTCCCCGATAACAAATAACTTAGCATCAGGTTCTATAACTTATTCTATTTCTATGTTACTCATTTGACATGCAAGAACATAGACATTAAACTTATGATTAATATTACTAATTCCAAATTAGACATAATATTTATATACATTGGAAATCAAATAGTGCCTTTAAAATGATAGTTTACTGGTTTACGATGTTTTACGTAATTTGGCTAGAAATAATTAGCTTAACTGAGCTGGAGCCAAGCTAAAGTGGCTAATGATGTTGACGGTTTGTTGATGTTTAACGTCTGCGTCCAGCGAAGCTGATTTAGCAGACGGGGGTATTTAGTAATAGTATAAAATAAAAAGTAACGTATGAATAAAATAAAAGTAAAATACATAAGTAGATAAAGAAATGAATTGATAATTAAAATAGATAAATTTGGAAGATAGAGACCCCCCAAAAAATGAATGAATTTGGAAGTGATCTAAAGGGTGGAATTTTGATAGCCTTGTCTAAATTGTTATTTTTGATTTTAAGCCAAATGGTAGTGCTATGGGAGGTGGAAGGTATTGGTAGCGGAGGGGGTAGGGTAGTGGGGGCTAATGATGTCTGGTCGCCAATATTTTATAAAATAATTCAGATGGTCTAAAATGGAAGACATTCTT